>JANEHU010001545.1:0-51044 GCA_027563435.1 Nasonovia ribisnigri
ATATATTGAAGTGGATATGACTAACAACTATATGGGTAAAAACAGATAAGATATCATTTAGAACAGACATTTATTTTATATTATTTTTAAAAACTTTTTATTATTCTAACCATATAAATAATAACTGTACATTTGTCATTTATACAGGGTATATGGCTAATGTATTGGATAACTTTTTCAATGTTCACTTCAGTAGAAACTATAACAGACATATTCATTGGTCCTTGGTAAGTTATTGAAAAAAAAATGGATATAATAAACAAATCTCATTAAATGATATTTAAAAAGGTCTTGTGTTATTTAAGAAATTTAATAAAAAAAATTTGATTTTTAATAATATTTTAGTTTATATATTATAACTTTTAGGTTGCCGTTTTACAATGAGCTGAAGCTTTTGTTTCTTTACATAACTTATCCAACTTCAGACAGCTCTCTAACTTATGTGTACAAAAATATTATAAGTCCATTTATAAAACGAAATGAAAAGGTCTGTATTATTTTAAGTTATAACCATATACTTATAAAAAAACCTATAAAATAAACCCTACTATACAGTAGGTTCATCACATATACCACGATCCTATTATATTTACATAGAGCTGGCGGTATTCCGGTATACCGGTATTTTTCGGTACGGCCGCAGAGCTGGTGGTATTTACGGTATACCGGTGAGTCACCGGTATTTCAATATTCCGGTATACCGGTATTCTTCGGTACGGCGACGGCAGCACGGCGGTGCCGATTACGTGGCCGTCAGTAGCAAAGAGACGGTATATACCGAAGGAACAGTATTTATCGAAGAGACGGTATTTACCGAAGACACGGTATTTATCTGAGGGACGGTATTTACCGAAAAAATTTACGGTATTTACCATACCGGTATACCGACAGAAACCGGTATGTAAACACATACCGACTACCGGTGAGTGAATTTCACATACCGCCAGCTCTATTATATTTACACCATTCTACGATTAATCTTTGCTTATAATCATTTTATGCAATGATTTATAATTTAATTATATAGGATTGTGGTATAAGTAGGCAATAGCATAGAATGATTTTAAAAGTTTTGCAAATGTAATTGTTTATATAAAATATTATATTACGTAAATTACCTATAAGTTTCAAGTCCACACAAATTATATTTTTTAGTTACAAAATCATTATTCTTTATTTAAATATTGAATTTTGTCCAAATTTGAACATAAAATGTTTGCAACAAGTAATTGTGCTTATACATATTTAAGATTTTACCATATTATTACATTTTTTGAACTTTTTGACTGAGTGAAAATTTTGTTATCAATATTTAAAGAAAAATATAATTCTTATTTCAAATGTCAATAAATAGCTCAGAAAGAGTCAAAATATTTAAAAAAAAATGTAATACAAAGATTTGTTGCAAATTTCATGCATAATAGGTTATTTACTTTTAAATTTCAACAAAATAATAAAATTGGTTTTGCGATAAAAATTTAATTTTCCCACAAATTTTAAAAAATAACAAAATTGCACTGCATTTCACCCAATTCATTTTCCTACCAAAAAAGATATCGAAAATCTAAGCATTTTTATTGATTGAAAAGGTTTGCCTGATGGCCCTCATGAGTCCCAAAAAACACATTGCAAAATCAATACACTTTTTGACAGCTTAGAAAGTCTGAAAATAAAAACATTAATTCATATAATTTTTTTTTAAATGTTTATTTAATAGTTAAAAGTAATTATTGATTTTAGATTTTATCAGTACACGTATTAAGACTTAAACTACTAAATTTAAGTTCTAAAAATAATTTATTTAAAATAGATTCTATGTATAACTTAAAAATTTATAAATAGCTAATAATTTCCTAAATCAACTGTATTACTTACTTATTTGTCTTATTACAGGATATTGATGCTCAAATAAGCAGTTTTAAGAGTGGTGGCTTGAAAACCTTGATGATAGCAGGCAAAAAGTGTACCAACATTTTCTTGAAGCTGGCTATAAAAGCTTTCCACCTTTATGTTAGTTAATCAATAAATGTTTTGTATGTTGAAATTATTTAAAACAATTTTTTCTCTAGGGATTGCAAGCTGTTCAGTTACAAAATATTAGTATGAATATAGACACGACTTTGGTTGAGAATAGTGAACCAGATGGAGATATTAATTGGGAAGAAGTCATTAATGATTCTGAAGACGACACTTCATTCAAAATGACTAGTTCTTCAGAATCTTTAACTTCTTTAGCAAGAGAGGAACCACCTGAATATTCCTTCTCAGACATGTATGGAGATGCAAAGGCAAAAGACAATGAAATAACATATGATCCACCGTCATCTAACACACGAAGAAGAAAAAAAGCACCTTGAAAAACAAACTTAAATGAATTTATATAATTATCTGATACAAAAAAATTGCATACAGTTTTTTCAATATGTGTAATTTAATGTTATTTTTTATATGATACTTTTTATAATAGTTGATCTCTTTTCCATTAAACATTTTTTTATACTCTATAGTCTATACTATTAAGTTTTATATTTTTATAGTTTTTGATATTAAACATAAATATTACAATACATTTGTATCGATTACCATCATCAATCGTTAATCAATTTTACACATTACTTTTATACTGTTTGGCTTAAGAACATCATATCCATAAGTATTGAGTATTCATTCCCTCATACGCTCATACAAACGTATAACATAGAAAATGTGCGTTTAGTAGAGCCATTTTTGTATTCTTAGTTCAAATATGTGAATTAGCCTATTATCAAGTTATAAATATTCTCTAGTGCACCCCATAGGCTAAATTTATATTCTTAATTTTTAAGCAAATTATAAGCATTTTAAGGTTGTTTTACATTGTTATACTGCATAGATGTAACGTCATCTTAACAATTATTTAGATATGGATATGTCTTATGGTTGGGGTGTATTTGAAATGTCTAGCATTTTTTTATTTTACGAATTGTTTATTGTATGGAAAATTGTTTACTGTTTATGACATCATTCTATAGTTTATATAAATTAGCATGATAACAGATAAATCTTTATATTATTTCGCAAATTATGTACAGTACAAAATCGATATATCATAGGACAGTTTTTAAAATTTCATTGTGTATTATACACAACAGTTAATAATAAAACACATTATTGCAAAAAGTTTCAAGACCCTACAAATAATATTTTTTTAAGTACAACAAAAAAAATAATGAATTATAACTAAAATCGTTACTTTTTGTCAAAATTTGAAATTCAAATATGTAATTATAAATATAATTTGAACATATTATTATGTACTTTAGATATTTATTAGTGGTAATAAGAACAACTTATGAGGACATTTGTATTAAGTGTTCAAAATTTTTGACTAAGCATAACAATAATGTTTTTAGCAAAGTTTTTTTTTTAGAAAAAGGGATAATTAAACACTCAGCTGTAAAGCAGGTGTTGAGTATAGTAGATTACTGCAATATATGTGTTAATATACTTGAATTCAATGATAAACCTTTGTATATGAAAAATGATTTTGCTTGGAGACTGTCTGCCAGTCATAGGTGCAACTAGTGGCCAGTGGGGGAGCTAAAATTATGTAGAGGACTCGAGATGCTACACCCACACACTTCCAAATACGTCATACTTCAATTTTATAAATACTATAACCATTCCTAATTAATGGACCATAAAAACATAAGTACCTACACTAATATTTAAGTATATAAACAGTTATATATAGGTACCTGACAAATACATTTGGTAGGTATATGTTATTATATTATTTAAGTGATGAAAATAGTGACCAAGTATAAACAGATTAAAAAAATATTTTGTTTAATAACTGACATATTATAACAACGTGTGAGGAGCCTTGTATTACATTTTACAATATCAGTTGAAAAATATTAAAAATACATAGCCACAATTTTTTTTTATAAAGCATTTAAAGTTCGAATTTTGACCAAATTCATCAAATTCTCGAAAATTATAAATTATTGTAATTAAACAATTATAAAATGGTCAGTTTTTATAACTAAGGATTGAAAATTTAAAACAAATATTCTAATAAATAGTACATACTGTAAACAAAAAATCTAAAAAATATATAAACACAGTTATTTTTTATAGACATTTTAAATTCCAATTTAGACGAAATTACATATTAAAATCAATTTTAACGAGTACAAGTATATTATATTATAATATTTTTCTAGTATCACTGATAATTTAAGGTTAATAATTAAATAATATGAATAATATTAATTCAACTTAGCAGCTACCGTAAAATAACAATATCAATATAATTTAAAATATCCTAGACTGACATACCGTCTCCGTTCAGAATCGTTTATCGTATACAATGATATTATATAATTGAATTCAAATTTAATACCATCCATTATAGTACAGTGATCTACTTGTAGCCTACTGTACAGCGGAGCGACATCCACTTGACCCCCTTTTTTTTAATGAATTCAGTTGCTATATTTTCAATAACTATTAATCAGGTTGCGTCGTTTTGACACGGTCACTGTAAACTTGTATCGTCACACTCGCATATAACGATTGACGATAAAACTAAATTTGAACTTAGAACATCAATGAAAAGTAGGTATGTATTATTTAAAAATATAGCGCGACCCACCAAAAATATAATCGTGACCCACAATTTGGGAACCTCTGCATTAGACACTACGACCCTTATGTCTATTATACTGTGTACTCAATCATAATAATTGGTATTTAGTAGTATTATTTCTCACATACAATGCGAGTGGTGATTTTGCAAATTTCCTCCGATCAATCCCTTGTGGTAGTGTAGTACCTATCCATTAACCAGTGGCGTCATTTAAGTTTTTGTTAGACTATACAGGGTATAACCACTCACTGATTTTGCGACTCAACATACTTCTCACAATTTTTTAAATGTACCGACTTAAGGTTAATGTAAATGTTAAACTGGGGCAAATCTCCACTCCTCCCAAATGACGCTACTGCTATTCACGACAGTTTTTAGTTCAAATTTAAAATAATTTTTGTATTAAACAATAAAATTAGGCTATTCTACTGCTACGACGAAAAAATATATATTGTGTCCGGACTCGTTTTACCGCCATCATATCAGTGTTTGGGGACCTTTATAAATTAATAAAACATTTATAATACTGTGTTTTAGAAATATTTAATTTGTTAATGTGCTTAAATAATTTTGATGGTAAAAATATTTATTTAAATCGTGTAATTTATTTTTATAATTTTTTGTTGATTCAAAAAGTAAATTTTTTTTAAATATGTTATAATACGAGAGTTAATAAATAGGTATATTGTGTGAAAATCTAAATGTTTTATTTATTGCATTTTTAATAATATTTTGGTGTAGGTATAACCTCAAAATCCACGATTATTGAATATTAATTAAATAAATCCCATGTTAATTACCAGAAATGTATAAAACTATTTAAGATTCTGAGCGGAGCGATGAATGTATTGATTTTACAATGATGTGTGGTTGTTTTTTATTTTTGTGTCTGTAATCACGGTTTGGGGCAGTCCAACTGGTTCGATTTTCTTCAACATTATCTTGTTCGATGGGAAAGTGAATCTAGTTTGTGCGCCATTTTTAAAATTCCCAATTGTTTTCAAAAGCTCAGGCAAAAACAAAAGAAAAATTAAAGAAAACGGGAATATTTACACAAAATCGGTTATATGAAATTTTCACTGAATATTTATATTGGCATTTTTTATATACGATAAAATTTTCAAAATATTTTGTTTTGTTTCGAGCTGTTTACGGAAATATTTTGTTTACAATATTTTTAGAATTTTTTTCTATACATTTTAATAACATTTTATTCGTTGGGCCAAACAGCTTGAAAATTTAATACAAGGTTTCAGATAAATTGTTACAATAATAATTGAAAAATATTAAAAATACATACGCACAATTTTTTTTTATAAGCATTTAAAGTTCAATTTTTATAGCTAAGGATTAAAATCTGAAAACAAGATTCTAAGTAGGTTATTCTGTAACCAAAAAATATCAAAATATAAACACACAGTTTTTTTTATAGTTATTTTATGAACAAATTTGGTTGAAATTACATATTAAATAACCAAGAATAACGATTGTAGTTATTTTCTTGTAATTTTATAATATTAATTCAACTTGCCGGCTACAGTATTAACTATTTACCATTATTAAGAAATAACAATATAAATATAATATGAAATATCCATATGAACAAACCGTCTCAGCTCACAATCGTTTTTCGTATACAATGATATTATAAATATTAATTTGAACGAAGAGTTTCTGAGTTATTCCACTCTAACTACTAAGGATAATATGTAGTCTATTAAATATGTTGTAAATGAATAGGTACCAGCCAGTATATATTATAATAAATTAATTACCTTTATATGGAATAAAAAATGTTAATAAATACTACTTAGAGTCAAGCATATGTATACTCCTACAATATTTTAATATCAAAATGTATAAGAATTATAATTATATTAATATTAATTTATTTTTTACAGTTTTCAAAACAAAGTAAATAATGTCCTTTATACTTTATTATTATCCTTAGTAGGTATGTATATTTAAAGTAGAATTACTAAGGAACTTTTTGTACAAATATCAATTACAATATAGGTACGTCAATATTTTGTATTCTATATCTTAGGCATATATATTATATACATTATTATTTATAATAATATATGTATCATAAAGTATATTATTTAATATTTACTTTGCATGCATAGGCCGAGACTGTTTTCGCTCAGAATAGTTTTTCGTTCATGCAGTAATTTATATATATATATATCATCGAATTCAAATGTAACACATTAGTACATTACACATCCATTACAGTGCAGTGTGCAGACCCACACGCGGCACCTATAATATTATTAATGTACCTAGTGCAGTAGTGCCGTACCCACTTGTCAGCTTGTTATTCCTTTGATTTTCTTACGCATCACTATTCAACAGTTTTCAAATTTTATTTACGCTGTGATTTTTAAACGTACACGGTACACGATATTAATTGGAATATTACACGAAACACCCACAAATACATTTGGCTGTGTGTCTGTTTGGGAAAGGCTTCGTAAGGGACGAACCGATTTTGACGGGTTTTCACGGGTACCTATTGTGTTATTTAATGGAAAACGGAAAACGATAAATAGATACATTGATACATCCATACTATAGTCGGATACTACAGCTAGTTAGTAGTTATAACTAACTATATAGATAATAAACTATGTTATATAAAGATCGTCTTCATATTTTGAATATTATCCATCACTGTAGCCAATTTGTAGATAGGTAATAGATTATAGGTTTGTATATTTATGCACATACAAACTGAACAATAAAAACATGTATATTATTTATAAGTTATTATCTCTTATAAAATATACTCTATATTATGAAATGTTTGTCGATATAATATAACACAACTCACACATAATATTATATTAGGTAGATAAATAATATAACAAATATACAAAAGCATTTTTATCAAAATGTTTACTTAATTTTCAACATAAATATCACAACAATGGTACCTAACAGTACTATTTACAAATAAATTAAAATGATTTTAAATTAATAAATAATAGTATCACTCTAAAAATAAAAATTTAAAAATAAAAAAAAATTGTATACACAATTATTTAGGACCCTGAAACGTGTTTAAACCTAATTAAAAAATACAATAATAATAATTATAAAAGACGAAATAGAATTTTACAAGAAGAAGTATTTTTCGTATAAATACACATTACAAATATTGTACTTGTTAGAAAAAGTTACAATTGCAATTCGTCACAAATAAATAAAAAATAAATAAATATCATATCTGAAACTGTACCAAGTTGCAGCTGAGGACGCATTAATGGAAGTGTCAGTTTATTGGTTTAAGCGTGTACCTAAATGGTCTCACAGCAGGCCTATTTTGTGTTTGTTGTTTCCGCTGACCTAGCATGTCGATCATGGAAGGCATAGGTTTGGATCGCATGGCTATGAATTCTTCGGCGTCTTCGTCTTTGGGCAGAGGCCTCTGAGAGTCACCGGGTACTGGGCGACCATCAGGCATTACTCTTACAACCATTGGCCCGATGATATAACCACCTGGCGGAGTAGCTATTTCTTCGACGTTATTCGACGCAGAACCCAAATCGTTTCCACCACTTGTTTCTATACAAAGTTGACATAAACCAATATATGTTAGATTTTACACAGGTAAATACACATAACATGTATGCTTAGATCATTCGTCATATAGACTAGTGTATCTTATAATATTTACCTAATGGGTCATTAAGCTCTTGTTCCGACTTGTTGGTCGTTTGGGATGAGTAGAAACCTCCTTTCATCATAGATTCCCATACTAAAATAATAATGAGAATAAACAATAAAAATAACTTTCTATTTTAACGTGCACATTTTATTTGACATTATTTACATAATGTTACTTAAATAGTTAAATATAAGTACATACTCATTATTCTCGATCCTCTTTGATAAGGGTCCATTTTGTCTAAGCTATCATCTCCCATCTTCGCCAAGTTGGTTAAACCATAAACCAACAATACTTTATTACAGTCTAAAAACAAAAAAATATTGTAAAAATATTAGTTATTTATACAATATTACAATTAAATAATTTACAAATATATGTACAATTTGTAATCATTATTTATTTATGATGCACCTACCTACTTGCAAGAAATTGAATTACGAATTATTATTAGCATTAATTTTATAGATACCTAATATGTGCGTAATGTACTAGGTAATATATTATAGTATTATTGACTATTGTAATGAATAATGTATTTTAGCCATTAGGTATTATATCAAAACCAATACATATAAAATTATATAGTGGCACCAATATATTTTCTTGAAAATAATGCTTATTAAAAAAAGTTATACCTAGGTTGGCATAATACCTCTTTAATTTATTTACATCTAGTATATAATATTATATTTAATTAAGTAATGAACTTATGGGGGTGGATTTGATCTGTAATATAATAAGTATTGATTATATATGGTCAAACTTTGACGGGGTTTTCTTGTTTTTTATGTTATTTATAGATTGTACAGATATTTCTATAAATCACTATAGAGTTATTGTCTATTGCAGGCTATGAGCAGGTTATTGTAGCATATATGTATTTTACTATATTTATTTTATGAACAAATTCAAAGAGAGAGTCACTATATACATAATATGTTCTGGTCACATTTATTATTCTTATTCTTTACTTTGCCAGTTTGTCTATACGACGGCCGAATGTTGTAGTATGGTAGGTATATAAGATATACCGTACACAGTGGGTTACTAAGATTACATAGGTACCTACGTAAAAATACGAACGATTAATATAATATACGACGATTTGACTTAATAATATTAAGTATAGTATAAGTTGGTTAGCTATTGATTGATTTATAATTGTATATTGTATATTTACAACAAAATGCAAATGACATTTAATGAATCAATCGTGAGCTATATAATGGTCCCTAAACATAATTCAGTGAACCAAGATCGGACCATTAAATTAATCAATTTTGGATGCAACACGACACTATAAGGATATTATAATATTATATTTATTTCATAGAAGCTGTAATATAATAATTTTAAAATTTTTTATAATATATTATAATAAAATTATTGTTGTCATAACATAGTATGATTGATTGACATATTAAGCTTTTATTTTATATGATGAACAGGAAATGTAAAAAATATTAATAAAACTACAAATCAAATAGAATGATGATTGGAAAAATTGTACTTAAATACTATGTAGTGGATGAGTATATATAAAAGGAATTTAATTTTCCTATAAATATGTGTGGTAGCCATGACCTGCAAGAGCCAATAACCTTCATAGTGACATGCAAATTAATTTGACGACGATGAACCCAGGAGACTTTAACGAACGATCACAGAAAAATAAACGATTTATAAATTATAAGTCACGATATTTATTTATATAATATTTCGTAATAATGCTACCAGGAATTACCTTGAAAACCAATATATTTATAACTATGTTGGTACCTATATGGCTAAACACCTATATATTATATAGACCAAATTTTTTCTTTTAAAAAAAGAATGCAAGTTATCTTAGTTTCTTACCTAAATAGTATATGCAATTTCATAAAACATATTTATTCAGTTTTTATCATATGACATTTGAGTATACATACCTAATATAAAATCATACAAATAGTCTATAAATTGTTACTTTGAAGTTTATTAATTATATGTTATATATTTTGGTATTTTTATTTTTTATAGGTAAAAAATACTAAAACCATATATAAATATAAATAGTATAAACACGAATTATTCGACATAAGACGAGAAGACTTGAAACAATTTATAAATTGAATACAGATAGATAAATTATAATTTATAATTATTATGCATTTATGTAGACGAACACCAAAGAATAAAACGAGTGGTTATATAGGTATCTGGTACAGACGTACAGTGGTACGGGTATACCTATTATAATTCCACTCTCTCAGCAATATTAAGCAACCGCAAAGACCTATCATGATTCATGATTCATAAGACTATAAAAGTAGAAGGTACCTGTAGTCTGTACTACTTAGTATAGGTTATTTGGTTACAAATGTAACATTTAATACCTATATATACATATATAATTGTATAAGTATTGTAAATACACAAGAAAAAATTTACCTGGCATCGAAGATGAGTCACAAAAGTCGGCTACTTGTTTCACGAACATGTTGAATAAGTGGCTCATCTGAAAAACAAAAAGAAGAACAAAATTATTAACACAAATCATAATATATATAAACGCTTCTTGGAAAATGTATAAATAGACATATATTTTACACTTAAAGGTTTTTATGTTTTGTAAGTATAGATCAATTATGAATTAAAAAATAAACACTAATAATTAGATTTTAGTCAAGAGTTATACATTTATCTGGAATTAAATCTATAATAATAATAACTACCTTTTATTATAAAATACATTATAAATTATATTTTTGAAAATCATAAAAACTTATACCAATGTTTTTTATGTAGGTACATCATGCAGTATACCTACGTTCTGTTATTTAATACATGCTAGCCGCGAACGGAACATGCAGGTATATCCTTCATGTCTCCGTAATTTAATATTTTTGTACATTGTGTAGTGTGTACTCTCAATTAAAAATTAAATTACACTGCCAGTTATTGGCCGTATAATAGTAATTTAATACTTATTATATATTATATTTTAGACGTTTCAATAATGTTTGCTTTATAAGATTTGCACGAAACGTAATACTTCACGGAAGTCTTAAGCCGTAAAGGCGTAAACAATAAAATATAGGTACAAATCTTCCAACATATTATAATTGTTACGACTTACGAGTATGATAATTTTAACACATCTTCGAATAAATATATTCAACCTTCACTGACAACCTAACCTATGTCAGTCTGACATAATAATACATTGTTATTTTTAAGAAAATTATGTAGAACTATTTACTTTTTATGCGATTTTACTACACGCAGGTAGAATTTAAATGTATTAAATAAACAAATTTCTACAGCTATATATAATGTTATTAAGTATTACAATATATATTATAAGGGTTAGAACCTCATTTTTTCCTTAAATAATTAATTTATCCAAATTCTGATTCTAACATTTTTAAGTATGGACCATATATTTTAAAATACTTAAAAATGGCTTGCCACCTTGCGTGGTGAGAATATGATCCTTTTTAATATGACAAAAATCAGAGTTTGAATAACTTCTTATAAAAGGAGAAAATAGGGGTGAGCATGCTATGTAAATCAACCTGCATAACAATATACCGCAAAGATCAGAAGGTATATAAAAATATCAAACAATAATCAAGAACAGTACAAATAGGTACGATATGCATGAGTACACGGCAATTATAATTCATTACAAAATATCTTATATGGTTTATTTTTATGAAGACATATTCTATTCAAAATTACAAGTAAGGCAGGTACACTTGCAGTTTTTCGTCACGTTTCTTTGAGAAACCTAGGTACCAACCTATTTACAAATTCGTGTCTTATGGATTTTAAAAATAACAAGCTCGTGTATGCTACACTTTACGAAATGCACAGCACTATTGTACAATGGACATGGTAAATGTATAGTTAGTACCTACCTATATGTATTATAGTTATACTATATAATTACTCTCAAATTTTTAATAACTATAATTCATAAAAAAAAAAAAATAAGAAGAATAAGAATAAGAAGCACATTAGGGAAAGTGTCCTTGAACGTCAATAATAAATTATGGGGTAATTTAATAACTATATAGTTACCTATATTGTTGTTTTTTACTTAAATAACATTATTACTGATTAAAAACGTAAAACTACGAATAACTAGTTAAGTGTGTTCTACTTTATAATTTATATTTATATATATTGAATGACATAGATACTTATGTTTAATTAGAGATGAATATGAAACTAGCATTTTTTAGCAGTGGAGGCTTGTTAATATTTAACTTTCCTTTTAGTTTACCTATGTATTATAGAAATTATGATGGTGAATTAAATATCTAAAAAGTAAAAGATAATGAATAACTTTAAGTAAGAAATAGCTGGTTACGGTTTAAAGTAGATATTGTTTTAGAATTTAAATGTCTTACTCTTTGTTGCCAACTAAGCGAACCTTTTGAAAACTGCAATATAAATTTAAGTTTTTGTAAAACTTAAATAGTTACTTACTTAGTGTATAGATATACTGCAATATAATCGTTGTATCAACAGTCGGCAGATAAATGTCTATAGGTGTTTGGTATGAAATTTTTTCAACTACCCATATAGGTAAGTAAAAATGTATTTTTTTTATATAACATTGAATTTTTTTTTTAATTATTGATATGAAACCAATTTTTTAGTTATTATAAACCTATCAATTAACAATAATCATTTTTAGTAAAACGATAGCTAATTAAAAACTATTACTTAAGATTATTCATTTATTCCTATATTCTAAAAATATAATAGAATAACAAGTAAAATTTACCAAAACAACATTTTTCTTTTACTATTGAATATATCTAAATATATTATTGTATTGTAATAAATATTAAAATTATTAAGGAAAATGAGGAATAAGGGAGAAGTTTTTTAGAGTAGTGAAAAATATTGGTACTCTGAGTACTTTCCAGTAGACATTTGGTGCTTATACAATTATGGTGGTGACTGATGACGTTTAGATGTCGTATGAGCATTAAATACAAAAAACAACTTCAAGAATTTTAAACTCGAGTGACCGTTGAAAACGTAAAAAAAAAAACAAAATATAATATAATATTATATTATACGATGCACATACTGTATATAGTATAGACTATAGATGTCCGTTGTTTTCTGGAAGTGGTTATGTTATTTGTTTTTATTATTAAGTGCGTCACACGCTTTACTGGATTTTTTAAAAAATATATACATATATACACACCATATAATAATATCATCGTAGGCGTTATTGGACGTGATTACGTGAATTAAATTCAATGATTATGCGAGGAAGAAATAAGTATAATAATACACAATATCATCTAACAAAAAATATGCCATGATATAGTATAATATTATTATACAGAGTAAATTAATTAAATAACTTTGTTAAGTGGTTGGTGTTGATGACACTATTCACAATACCTATAATATATTGTCTAGGATTCGGTCATATCCAATACCTTTAACGAACATTTTTAATATAATTTATCCATTGTTCGAAGTGTTCAAACAATCATTGTTCCCGCAAATGACACTATCCTAAAGTAATATGGAACGGAAATCGTGTAATGATACAATATTTCATTTAATATGTCCGTAGATCCGGGTATATTGTCAACCGGATTTTTTTATCTCTTATGAATTTTAAATGTACAGGCTACAGGATCACATCGCCGGTTCACACAAACCAATAGAACCATTATAATGAATAATAAATATATATATAATAATCAACAAAATGTGACTAAAAGAGTGATATATGAAATTCTTTGAGGATAATGATCTTGAGAACCTATATAGGGTGCACAGAGAAAGTTAATATGTTTCAATATTATAATATTTTGTGATAGGTACCACTATACTAGTATTACCACTTACACCTTTTATATGTTGTATACCATAAGGTCAACAACACATGCAGTTGGTATATCTTGTTTTTACTGCTGGTAATCTCAAAATCCCGAAAACTTAAAGTGTTGAGCTCAATATTTTAATTCAATTTAATACTTTATTTAATACAATTAAAATATAACAAAAAACGTTTTAAAAACTAAATATTAATATTTTTATTGCCTTTTTAGTTTTTAAATTACTCTGATATAAATTTCTAAAAACTAGTATACTTATAACTTAAGTGTGTTTAGGTAGTTTTGTAAAAAAATATGTAATTTATTGTTAGTTTTTATTTTTTTAATTGATATAAATAAAAAAATGTAAAATAGATTTTTTTAGATATACCTACCTCGGATACATATAACTTAAATAATATATATGTATATATATATATAATACAATAAAGATTACTGTGATTTTAAATCGTATTATTATTTATATAATTATTAGGTAATTAATAATGACGTATCTACCTATATAGAAGAATAAATTGTAGTTTGTACTTTGTATATATAGCGAGATAATTAAAATATTATTATAATAGTGCCTACTGCCTACCTATAGATTATACAAGCTGAATAGCTAATACATTTTTTATTTTATTAGTATAATAACTATAGAATATATTTTTAAAGAATTCACATAACTACTAATTTATAAATATTTTACGTTTTTGACAGTTTAGTTATAAAGAAAAATCTACTATTGAGTTTGGTTCAACTAGGTATTCAACTGTACATAAACAATATTAGTAAGTTCGCTTTGATTTAAACCGACAATACTAAAATTCTATTACCATACGTTCATCCTCATTACTCATACAGTCATATACAACATACAATAATAATACAGACTACACTATATAGGTAGGTACTACAGAAGATATTTAGACAGAAATAATTTTTAATTCATGATAATAATTTATAAACGAAACGTGGCATAATAAATTTAAAAATGTATTATATAATTTAATATATTTATACTATTAAAATGTATTTATATACAGATCATTTTTCACATCCTAATATGTCATTTAAATAAGCATTTTTTCAATCTCTGATCATAACTAAAAAAATTATTTTTTTTTTTTTACTCGAGAACCCTTTTTACGGTAAATTATTAAGTAAATGTTTTTTATTCTAAATTTCGATGGTACCTAGCTATAACCTATATTATGTAAAATTCAAACGAATAGTTTCGGAGTTATAAAGTTTCATACAGTAAGAATAATAGTTATACCTATTAGAACACTCCTTAAATATTATACACAATTAAAGTAGGTATTTGAAAATAATAAAAGTTTGTATACAAATTTTAAAAATCATAATTTTCATAAATGCATAATCAAAAGATAAAAAGGGGCGAATATGCTTATAAATATATATTTATTAAAAATAACAAAAAAACTTTTTACTTTCTAGTAGCAATAGGAAGGAATATAAAAATTATATATTTAAAAATTCAAAAAATTCAATGAGTTTATATATTGGCATTTGGCATATTGTTTCTAATAAAAAATCAAACGAATAATATTTAAATTTAATTTAACTTAAATAGCTACATTATTCAATTTAATACAAATTATTCTTTTTTCTGTAATAAATAAATTATTCAAATTAAAACAATTTTTTTAAATTTAAAATTAAATTTATACATAACAGATGAAATTGCTTCACGAAGTAAATAGATAGGTATATATTTAAATTTAATTTAAGTAAAAAGTAAAAATAATTAAGCTGAATATTAAACATAGGTACCTATACTCTAATAATGGTTAAAGAATATCTTATAAACACATATTTATAATATAAAAATCATATTTCAATTGAAAATAATGGTAACTACTAAACTACCTATAAAATATATTTTACATAAAGATTTTGAGAGAAAAATTCATAATAAAGATTAAAGAGACGGGATTATCAAAATATAATATATTATGTATGTGCCAAGTATAATTTAAAATATGATGAGTTTTTATTGCACCTACATGCTACACTAACATTTTATTATTCCTTAGAACACAATAACTTAATATGTCTTATTTTATATTTGTAATAAAATAAAGTATATTTCCTGTTGACCATGATTTCCAGTATCCCATAATGTATTAAGCTATATGTACATGCACGTATAGTTGCCCTTCCGGCAAATCGTAATTTTGCTGATGGCTTACTTTATGTTATTAATCACTAGTGGCTAAATGTATAGGTTACTTGTGTCATCACTCATCAATCATCAACAACAAAATAATTAATAATACAAATTACAATTATGATTTATGAATTTAATACATTTTTTATAAAACCAAACATGTTTATTTCATTTGGATTTAATAGACTGCTTAAAGTATAAGTAATAACTAATAATTAATAAATAATGAGTAATTAACTAATAAGTAATACCAAACATACGAACATTGTTCAAAATGAGGATGGATGTATTGGGCTCACTTAGGTCTATATGGAAGCAGGTTAGCTATCGAGTGAAAACAACTTTGAAATATTTTATTTAGGTCCCATTGTTTTTTATTAGGTTTGTACAAAACTAGGTAGAAAATAAAACTGATTTAAAAAATATTTCAACATTATATGGATGCCATTGTTTAAATTTAGGTTATGTAAAAATGAAGAAAAATATGGATTGAAAATTGTAGGTTTATTATGTTTATTTTTAAATCTATATCTTAAGTATTAAAAAACTCTCACTTTAATAGAGAAAAATAAGATGTATATTTTAGTTGATTTTTAGATAAATTCAAACATGCATAGACAGTAGGTATATAGCGTAAACTGAAAATCACTTTTTTATGCATACATTAAAATAATGCAGTTCGCAGAACACTTTAATGTACATTTATAATATAATATTTTCTTCGATGCCTACTTATATTATGTTTTTGGTCTTTACATGGAAATATAGAATTATATTGTATATATTAATAAAACATTACGATTATGAATGTTGATACAATATTTGAGCGAACTAGCGGAGCGACAAAAAAAAAAAGTTGGTTGGGTCATTGAACCAACTATAGACAATATTTAGGAAAGTAAACCATAATTCATTAGAGTTTCTACAAAAGTATATAATATACATTATACAATTTTAAAACAGTAAACCCAAATTAAGTAGGTTTATGGACTATAAGCTATGGCTCCGAATAGGCTCATGTACTTGGCCCAATCGCCTCAATTTGAATTAATCCGGTTCTGGTAAGTAGGTACAAGTGTCAGCAGTAAACAGTGGTTCATTTAGTCTTTTTAAATTTAATGGGGATTAGATTTTATTTATAGTAGTGCCAATTTTCAATTTTATTTAATAATATACACTAATTCGATTAAATGGTGTTAGGGGAAGAATTCACATAATGCAACCACTTACGTTATTTACGCCTCATTGCGTTTATCCACTTGCGTCTTGCATGACTAATATAAATAGTCTACAAGTTGAATAAATGATCAACAGTCAACATCACACTTTTATCCGAATATAGTCAATTCAATTGTATAATATGAACATCGTAAAACTTTGCATTTCAATAACGATTTAGACGATTTAGTATATCTATACATTTTATTATTTAATAACTGTTTAATGAACAAATTGGCACAATGATCGATACCGCGAATAATCTGAATGTACAGTTAACAGAATAATGATGCCAAATGGTGCGAGTCAGCGTACACGGTGTTTTTCAAGTTTTTTTATTCAATGTTATAGGTACTTACCTATATTTATATAGCTATTAGTTGTATAGTTATCCGAAATAATAATAAAAAACATGTTTATTTAAACACAAATATTTCTCCATGATTTATAATGCACGTTCTACATATTTTATTTCTAATTTCATTAAAATGAACAATAGTATATTATATTTGATCGAATACCGTTATATTAAAATATACAGAGTACTTACAGATACTTAACCCAATAGAAAAAAAAATTATAGACAGCTGATAGATTATATATTTATAAGACATTTTAGACACTGCAGAACACAGGTACATATTTTCGACTAAAATAAATTGGTTGGAGGCTCAGATATCCACGATTTTATACTATTTTTTACTATAATATAATAATATATATATATATTATTAAAATAAACTCAAACACATAACGTAAGTGTAATATATTATCGTGAATATACTTATAGCCTATAACATATATTATAAAATATATATTATAATCAATTAATACAAACGTCTGTTTCACGAACGAATGTCAATAATAAAACGATTTAATTTCCAAAAGTTACCTTTTCTCCTCGACTGAGGAATTCCCACATCGGAATGGCCGACCCGGAGGTCCGGGTCACTAGGAATGCGGCCAAGGGCCATAGGAGAGCGTACGTTCTCATCGTGTTCACTGTTCAGATAAATGTAATGTATATGCTGTTGCAGCAGACGGACGGTCGTGGCAATTCGTCGTTGTGCGCGTCTTGAAACACACTGATCGTGATTATACGCAACGGAACCGCTGCTGGGGCCGGCTCGCCAAGCCGTCGCGCCGAAACGGTTGCGCATGCGCTTTTGTCGACGGCGCCTGCAATAAGCGCGCCAAGTTCCGGAAAAATCAGAACGGTTTTTCACACACGCACGCGCCTGTAAACTATACAGGTACATACACAAACACCGCTCCTCACGCTGCACTGAAGTCCTTGACATTTACCACGATCCGCGGTATACCTACATACCATACAGTATATATTATACTATATATAAACGTAGGTACCTAATAGCGCATGCAGAATGCGTAGGTATTTAAAATATTGTATATACGAATGCCTAGCTATAAATATATATAAATTATATTTGCATATTATGCTTAACAAAAAGTACCTTATAAATAGTTATAATACAATAATAATAATAACAATAACAATAACAATAGTGACACGGAATTCAAAACAATATGGACAATATATTATTTATATTGTGTATATAATATTTTATCGTAATCGTGGATACTGTTGAACTGGTTCACTGCAATATATAATAATATGCAGTATTATATTTAAGTTATAATATTATGTTGTACCGACAATATTATTGAGTTCAACATCCTACTAAATAAAAAACACATATAGATAAATACATTTTTTTGCGTACCTATATTATATTATACTATATTATGTTTTTAAGTCTTTATGAAAACCATATTTTAAAAGTAGATAAGCAAAAAATATAATTGTTATGTATTATATTATAATGTCTAAAGATAACATCATAAAATATTTGAATATATTTATATATGTATATATTTGCAATGATAAAGAAAGATTGATAATATATACATAGTAGGTACTAGGCAATACATTAGGTAAATATCAAATTATAATAGTTCAGTGAAATATTATAAACGATATACTTTATCAACAATGTTTATTATAAGACCCCGACTCTCTCAGATGTATAATATTTTTTACCTTAGTGTTTAGAAAGTGAAAATACATTTAAATAAATAACGTGAAAAGTATATTTCGTTACCTATAAAGTATAATTTAATTATTATTAAAATATATAATAGGTACTTTAGTAGTTTAGTACTTATTATTTTAAATAAATACGATATAATGGCTGCCATACTATGTAGACTGAAAATCAACAACTTTACATTCAAACCACAAATATACCTAATAAATTGTAATTTTGAAAAATAATACATTTTATTTTTAAAATCCACAAATATTTTATTAATACAACGCGCAAACACAAAAAAAAACATTAATAAGAAAACATTAAAAATCGTTAATGACTTTAAATTATCTAACCTTTTTAACGTTTTAAAAAATGCACGGCTTTGTTATCTGAACTCTAAAAATAAGTATTCACTGTTTCTCCTTTATATTGATTATTGTTCATTTGTTGAAAAACTCTTTGATTAGGGAAACCATATATAAAATAACCGAGAAGCTTATCCTTGCTAGTATTTCCATTTGGTTTGACTAAATTTTCTTGATCTTTTAATAATTTAATATATCATTAGGTTCCCGATTAAAACCACCAGCTAACAACCATGAAGCACCTTTTCTATAACGATTCAAATAAGTTATAATAACATTCAATTGGTCTGGCACTTCGTTTTTTATATCAGTCGGTTCCACATGAATTGTTAAAAAAATTTCATCAGTGGTTTGATTATGTCGTAAAATCAATCGAATATTTGGATGGTCAATAAAAGAAGGGTTGTGAACTCGTGACATATATCCCGATAATTGTGTAGATTAGTATTATTTCTATTGCATTATTATGTCTACTTACAACAGCTAGTTAGACTAATTTTTGGATAAAATAACAAAATAATATTAAAATGTACATTTATAGTTTAAATTAATTGATGCAACTTACTACTGAGCGATGAAGGTGAATAATATATTACGTAAAACGGTTAGGTTAGGCCCGTTCTTCAAATTTCGTTTCATTTCGGACTTTAATAAACTCGGCATATGATTTACACGGAGTTTCACCTTCTATGTTAGCAATAAAAAATTATTTAAAAATAATTTTCTTTTAATATATAATAATTATTATAATATTTAATTAATTATACCTATAATAGTTATATTTGAGACATTTTAAAATTATAAATTACAATATTTAAAATTTTAATATATCAAATAATTATATCAAAATCTTAATACTTATGGTAAATTGTTGCTTACGAAAGTTTCTTGATTATTTGATTCAACATTTCCACTTTCTTGCACAAAAAGTCAAAAACTGAATGTATTTGCTGATTCTTTTCTAATAAAGCAAAAACTTCTAGAAGTTTGTAGCCATTCGAATTCCAAGTTACTATTAGGTGACCAATAAGGTGACACAATAAAACATTGTGTAAATGTAAAATGTGTAATGTAGTACCTATTATTGTAATCAATTAACGAAGGAATCGTTCCGCATTCGGATAAAAACGTATTTTAGAGAATATTACATAGTAAACTTTGGCTAAATTTCATAAATTAAATAGACAATAACATACATAAAAAAGCACGCATTTTACATAATTATTATAATATTATTGCAAGTTAGCTAAACGCAAAATCGAAATTCATAACAATGTATGGCCCCAAAATTGCAAATTGCCCACCTGCCACCCATCCTAAACACGGGACTGTAAATTGTTTGTAGTATTTGCATCCATCGGCTTTGATACCAAAGTCCAAGTGTTGTTTGTAGTAGGCTAGTTGATATTTCATCATTCTTGGCCTGTTTTCATTTATATGCATGCATACAATTAATGTTCTCATTATAATTAATTGGTTCAGCTGTAATTTGTAAACGCTGTACATGTATATCTAATTGGTTTTTTTATTTGTTTTCGGTTTCTTAGAGTAAATGAGCTTACCAACTTATCTTTCTTGTCTAAGTCAGTTTCATTCCTAATTTAAATCAGATTAGGTATTTATTTATTCAGCCAGCTAATTTCCATTAATCCAAATCTTGTTATCAGTTATTTCATTATTAAAAATAACTTCTCTTCTCGCTTTTATTTTGTTTGTTTCTGGGTACCATATTCTTTATCCTTAGGTATACATTTTCACATACCTAACGAATATATCTTTTCACTCTTAGGACTCTTCAATAAGTTCAATACATTGAAATTAAATGGATACAAATGTTTTAATAATCACGATTAATAAACATTTGTAAACACTAAACACGACGTCTCGCGCATGCTAACCTCGACAACTTTACATAATCATATAGAGGCTTCGAATATTAGACCTGGTAAACGTGACTACTGCACGTCTCACTTGTATTAAATAGTAGTCTAGGAGCTACTGATGGTTTTACCCCACCTATTTTAGATTCCTTGAAATTTGTATAGCTAATAGAGTCGGGTCTTGCTGAATACGATAGAAAAAGAGGCTGATTCGTAGATCTAATCGGAAAGGGGAGGGGGTGTCTCAAAAATCAACAAACTTTAGGGCTTCAGCCACCACAACCAAATAATTTGAAATAATTAAATGATGCTATAAAAAAATCAGCTGATGAAAATTCAGAATCTAACATGTAAAAACAATTATAAATTTATAAACAATTTTATGGTTTTATAATTTTGTATACAATTTTAATTAGTGTTTTCAAGTTATCGATCTATGACTCTTTTTAAAACGTAAAAACAAAAAATAAAAATGCAATAACAAAATTATTTGTGTTTATATTTTATAGGTACTTCTATAAATAATATTGTTAAATGTAAACTGTAATTAGGTTTGATGTTAACTGTATTAATATTTAGTACGACACTTAGAAATAGATAAATTGAAATATTTGTACTATATTTTATAAAGTTTTTATAGTTTTTATTTTATATAGTTTTTTAATGTATATACAATAAACATATTATATGTATACTTTAATTTTTGTTTTTATTATAGGTTCTATGTTGTATTTACAACTGTCCACTGGAGGATTCAGTATTCTGTAGACGTGTGAAAAGTGTGGTACAATCATGTACTATATTTATTGGTTGCTGATACGTTACATATTAAGTAATTAATAAAAAGCTGTATTATATGTGCTGTACTGCTGTAATGAATTATTTTATTAGTCGATAATTGCATACTTCAAAGTGTTATTTGAATAACTCAAAGTGATTTTTGCTTATATCATAATTTATGCAGATTCATCATAATTTATGCAGCCCACAGTCATCTCGACAATATGAATAAAAAGCAAATGTGCTTCCGGTTTTTGGTATGGCGTGATTCATCGATGTCTCATAAGTCATAACGTAATTTGTGTAGGTAACAACCCAAGTCATATTTAAAATATTTATATATATTTTCTAATTTCACCAAAACATAACAATTTATAAAAACGGGAAAGTAACTAAGACTTGGATTTTGATAATGTAATTATTCTGGAGCTTTATAACATAGCTCCGTTAGTGGAAGATGTGTTTCTGATAGATGTGATTTTGATTATTTTAATGAAATTTATTGAAAAAATAATCTTTTAACAGAATTTATTGGAGTTTTTGTAGCATTTTTTTAAGTCACCTTCTACATAAATAAAAAATGTATTATTATTTTATTAAAAGTACAATATCAGTTATCATTTGAGCTCGAATTCTGAGGCAAGGTCTTATCATTGATCATCAAAATTATTATAATTTTTTTTGTTGGATTTATTATCAAGTTGTAATTATAACTATAATAATATAATGGTTAATCATATCCATCAAATAATAATGCCACCCGATGGTTAAATTATTGCTTATTAACAGTAATAATGCTTTTATAATAGTTTTTATATCACTTTAAACGATAAAAAAAAAGTAATCACAATAATTTATTACTTTTCATAGTACCTTAATATCCCGTCTATTATTCTTTGTACGTAATTAGTTTACCTCCGCCGATATATGTACTTACCTCAAATTATATGTATAATCATGTTTATTTATTATAAATAAATCATCATAATTTTCCCGGTCTGATAGGTACTTAGTAAATTGTATCTGATTAGTGATTTTTGAGTTCTAAACCAAAACATTAGTCATTACAACATATATAGATGTATTATATTATAACCAATTGTATACTGCGTAGTACCTATATTATAATGAGTCCATGGAGGTATGCATAATTATTACATTAACAAAAACGCCAATGTATTTTGAATTTGATGTAAAATATGTTAATTCGGCAAACGATATTACGTCTTGTGGAGATGCTCATGTTTTTTTCTTCGAAAATAACTTACTTAAAATCCATGCGCATATTTATTTACTTGTGTGTATATAGCAATGACGTCTTCCAGTAGATTTTTTAGTAACAACAAAACATATTAAATTATATAATACAGTACATACCTAAAAATATATATACGTCGTCATACGCTGGCATTTCGATGTATTTTTTTCTGCATACCTACATCACATAACTATTTAGTATTATTATGATTAAATAGTGGATGTGTTTTGTTTTGCCAAAATTGTTTTTACAGAACCATAATATGCGTTTCTGCAGAGGCTTATTATTATTATTATTATTTCAGACGGGGCGGGGGGAAGAGATTGGTATGGAATTCTCGTTTGTCATCGCACAGCAGTAGCTCTTACAAGTTATACATACGTAGGATACTGGTTTTCTTCCTAGAAGTCTTATTTCCACTGTCCAGTACAGACAAACACCATCGTCGTTCCCGCCTCCCGCAACCGCAGAAGCAAGACCAACAACAACTCCTCTGTTTCCGCGACTAAAATACACTATAACTGCACAACGACGAGTCGTTATTTCTATAAATAACCGCATTTGCATACATTTATGTTGCACACGTTTCCTCTTCACTTCCCCCCACTCGCTGCCGGTTACGCCAGTTTAATATATGCATTCCAAACATGCGTATTACCGATAAGTGCGCGCTAACAATATTCGCGTACCACCTAATTCTATTAAAACGCATTCAAAGAGTTCATAGAATGATTTCAATGGTAGAAAGTGACATTGTGTATTCTTGTATTTGTGTACCTATTTATTGAAAATAATAATACGAAATTCTTCAATCGAAACTCGAGGTAGGTATATTATAATATTTACCACCTATTAATAAAAAAAAATAGAGTAGGCATTATCCTATAATCTTTAATCTTATAATTATATATAATTGAAGTATTATGGTGTACCTACTTCATTACAACCTTACAGAGTATAAAATATGCTTTTGAGATTTTGGGAGGCATTTGAACAAGTTTGTAATTTATGGTTATCAAGAAAAGGCAGAGGCACAAACAAATATATTACAATAAGTGTAGATAAGTGTGAACCTATTAGGTACCTATATAAAAATTTAATAAAATATATCGATAATTGTATGTATAACAATATCTATAGAAAAACGATAAAATAAATACTGTGGATTGGAATAAAAACGAATTTGATAAATAGTTCTAAGTTTTAACTTTAACTCTTTGGCTGCTCTTCACGCCACTCACGTCTCTTACAATAATCCATCATTTTAATTACTTATTGTACCACATCATTGTACTGATTGTTTTGATTTACATTTTTAGTATAAAAATAAAATTAAAATGAGGAAAATGATATTGTGTCAAAAGAATAATATGATTTGTTTGAAATATGTGCAAAGAGCCAATAAAATTGAACATCTAAGCAAACAATTTAATAGTAAAGCTTAACCTCATCATAGAAGAACTTGGAAGTTGGAATTGAAGGTAATATATTTTATAGTTCACGTCCGATCTACGAAGGTTACTTTAACTGAATAATTTACCTATAGTAATTTTGAGGAGGGGATGGCATCTATAATTATGTAATAAATAACAATAAACTTGGCGGTTTTGGTATGAATTAAATAACAATTTCAGCGAAAACATTCGATACAAAAAATATTAAACACAACATAATATAATGACCGTGCTCATATAAATAGTGAAAAACCCGGTATAAATGAGGTATGTGGCGGGGGGATATAAGTATATAACATAAAAATATAATTATACAATGGTACATACTACATAAAGGTATTACATATTACCGGTGGACCGCTACCGCAGTATAATAGGTAGGTACTATAATAGCATATCCATCATACGGGTATGATTATAAATTATAATATTATGTACTTATAAGTTATATAGGTAGGCTTTGAAACCAGTGCGCGGCAGTGCGTATAATATAATACTATTATCTACTACATATAGATGCACACTGTACAGTGCAGAGTATAGGGGCAGCTTTAATAAACATGTATATACTATACGTCGGACATTGAGTTAGGTGTGGACAAAAATGGGTTTATCGATGTTTTTTTTATTTATAATAAGACGTGTAGTTGATTGCTGAGGATAGTGATAATTATACACATAGTTGTCGGAAAACGGCAGCCCTATTGTTCTTTTGCTGTGGCGAGATGAATAAGGAATGCGGATCAGCCGAGACTGGCGGCTCCGCGCGTGGAGGTCGGGACAACCGCCGCGCCGTGTCGTATATATTATTATTCACACACACACAAGCATCAGTGCCTGCGCGTTGAGTTTTTTTTATACTGGTGTGTAATATTATGAGAGAGAGCGTGTGTGTGAGTAGACGATCGACGGGATTTCCCGACCGAAATCCTCTCGTTAGTAAACATGCATTTGGAATAGTTGTTGTCGCGTAAAATATTTCTGCGTACTGGTTTTATAATTTTTTTTTTTCGACATGAGCTGGGTTTGCGTGGCTTGATCGTTCTTCTTATTGGCCACGGAATTCAGATTGTTATGACGTAATAAAAATAAAAAATATAAGAATAATATTTTTAAAAAAACACAAAAACAATAATAAGCTGTTTCAGATTTAAAAACCGATCAAATTTGTTATTATTTCTTGTACATTTGAACGTTTCATGGATGAAAATAATTCTTAAACAATAATACCTTCTAATTAAAAGTGTAAATATATAATAATATAATATAATATAATATGATTGTCTCCCAATAAATGTCGGTAAAATTAAATTAGCACCTAGGTAATGTATATATGTGTATGTATGTGTACTTAATATTAATATGGGTATAATTAATTATAATAAAAGCTCCAGATTATCATATATGTATGTACCTACTATAAGCTAGCTATACATAATATTGTAAAACTTTAAAACTGAAATCGAAGATTCCGTGACCAAAGTTTTTTTTAATCAAGTATAATCTTACAGTATTGCATAATTATTATAGAACTATTGTGTACAGTTTAGACTTTAGTCTATAACAAACTTTACAGTGCCCATCTTTAGTTTTTGAATAATATTCCACCAGATGATTAGGTACGGTTAAAGAAGTTATGGTGACCAAAAAAGCACACATAAGCTTATCGCGTATACCTATATGTCACACAGACGCAAGGCGCCAATACGGTCAGTACAAGCCATGACTATAAGGCATAATCAGAACTTAAGTCTCCAGTCTATATAATATTACCTATATATTTTGTTTCCATCTCACAGCGGGACTCGTGGACCGTGGTGACGACCGCATGGTGAGGACTATAGTGTGACAAGAGATGCGCCGACGACCGACGTTACGGTGCACGATGACGACTGAATAATAATATGCGGCGCTATACTGATTACTGACTTGCCAATTGGCCATGAACCGTATGATGGTGGCAATCATTGTAGGGTCTAATTTGAATAGTATTTTTTTTCTAAGTCCTGTTCCAAGCTGAGCAAATGATTTATTGATTTATATAGGTTGATAAATTATACATTTTTAATTCAAATGGTTTTAGTTCATTTTGTGTGTATAGTGTAGGTAATCATTATATATTTCAATATAACAAGGTTCAATTAAGACTATAGATTATAGATCGAAAGAAAACGTTATGGTAGTATCCAAATATCCAATAGAAGTATCGAGCATACAATATAATTAATCTATTATATAACTATAGTCTATAGAATCAGTGGTATGGCGAAAGGGGTAATGGAGAGGCGCCCGCATCTGTGTTTTTTAAGGGGTGTTAGATCGTGGGCAGTGGGTGGGTAGGTAATGGCCACTCGATCATGAGGTGGTAGTTTAGTATTAACTAATAACTATATAGTTTCTATTTTAGTATTTTAGTAATAATATAAACTAATAACAACGCCAGGTGCGGTTAAAAATGACATTGTGAGTGACACACTATCCCACATCATTACGGTGAATGACTTTATCCGGTTATTGGGGCTGAAGGGTTAGTAAAATATTAAACTAGCCTCCAAAAAATGTCAAGTTCATCACGTCACTGTCTACAATATTATTGGTTTTATAATATTTATCAGGGTAGAAATAATGTGCATCTGTAGTATAATATTATTAATAGGCGTTATAACTGTAGGAGGTGTCTATGTATGATTGTGGATAATCGTTTTGATTATGGACTAGTGCCAAGGATGCTCTAGGTACTTGTGTATTACCCACTGTAAATAAATTTAAATACCTACATATGTTAATAAAAAATATTATGTAATAAATATTTTATGGTACAAAAACATTATGCTCATTATAAACATATTAATGCATTATTAAAAAATACCAAATTAATACCTAACATGATGTTTTAAAATAATACAAGTAAATGTATAACTATTTAAAGTATAAACTTTAATCACATTATTTATTTAAGAGGGCGTCGTACCCAAATGTGTTTTCTCAATCTTACACACAGACGACATAACAAATTTTAATTCACTAGTTTCAATAATGTGCAGTTAGTTTTGATATTAGAGTGAATTGGAAAGTTATACAATTTAAAGGTAAGATTATTATCTAGGGTCCCGAGTAGGCTTTTATTGATATAATTATTTTTAAGTAAAACCTTTTTGAAACTATACATTTTTAAATGATCCTAGATAATAATAATCTAACCTTTAAATTTTATAATAGGTCAATTAACTCTAAAATCAAAATTAACAGCACACTATTGAAACTGGTGAACGAAAATTTGTACTTGCGTCACGTGTGTAAGACGGAAACAGCACACGCGGGTACGACGTCCTCTTAAAAATAAATTTCTATGATGAAAATACATTCCAAAATTCAGTCGAACTTAATAATTTTCACTTCATCTTATTTTGGTGTACCTAATGGCTAATATTAGAACACATGTGTAATTTTCCGGAATTAGCTTTAAGTGATCTTCATTATCTTCAAATGTGATAAATATGTATAATATCATATATATGATGTCATCCCTACTGCAATTTATATGATATCGAAAACTTTCTAGAAAAACTGTAGCTAAGGTTTTTTTTTAACTAACAATATATAGTTTATATAATTATTTCAATAAAATTTAATACAATACCTATAGGTTAAAACTTAAAATAAACATAATATATTAAATATAACGTATATTTACCTATAAATTGAAATGTATAATATAAAAATTCAATATAAATGAGTTATTCATTTTTCGTTCAATAATATATAAATAATAATATACAATTTCATTGCTATGATTGAACTCATGTTATGATAATATGAATAATGTACGAGTTCAAGGCTTTTTAAAACCCTTCACCTTATCAAAATCCGCAATGATCTATGTCTTAAATGATTAGTGTGAGTCAATAACGACAATAAGTCATAAATATTGAAATTTTAAATTTATTACCTATAAACACTTTTTAAGCAGGCATTTCCTGGGATGTCCAACATATTATGGCACCTTTTAGTGTTTTAGTGTGTTTGATATTTTTTATAAACTCATGATTTCATATTTTAAAAAACTTTATTTTTGATCATGAATCTTGGTCCGTAGAGTTAAATTATAAGTTCAAATAGTTCAATCAAAACAAATACCCATCTTTAGGGTTGTCACCATCAAATTGGACAAATAGATTCTGAGAGGAGTGTGAATAAATTTGTTTTACAATGGTGTGTGTTTTCTTTTTTTGTACACGTGTCTGTTATCACGTTTTGAAGTAAACAATTTGTTTCAATTTTCAACATTTGGTTGTTCCTGGTAGAAAATTTGACTAAGTTGCACTTTTGGATAAAAAAGTAGAAGTGCTGAGAGCTTTTCAGTTTTCATAGAACTTATGCAGGTGATTGGAAAAAAATGTATATTTTTATTTATCGTTATGTATTTTTCGGAACATCGGATTTTACATTACCTATAATTCGAATGAATCATAAAATATAGAATTTTTAGTCACCAACTGTAACTTGTTATAGTCTCAGACCTGTACCATGATTATATTAAATTCATAGAATAAAACTAAATTAGAAAGTCTTAAAATGTATTTTTATAATATTTTTAATAGTTTGTGGTGCTTTTTTTGTTAGGGTTTCAAGTAGGTACTTATTTTGTTTTTTAATGTTTTTTTTTAGAGTTTGTTTTAGAGCTATAAAATCATAAACATAAATTATAACCAATAGTTCTAGTAATATTTAATTATATAATATATTACAATATCGTCAATGTCGCTGAAAGAGTGGCGCTGTGATAGATATAATATGAAATTATAGAAAAATAATGGACAGTTCGAACGGCGTCCAGCAATGAATAATAATATATGTAATATTAGATGTATCTATAAATGGTTCCATTGTAGGTACTGTTGGCCAAATAGTTTCTTGCTATAATATAGTATTCGCGAATTTTCGATACGAGTACTTTCCGATGTAAGTTCGTCACACATCAAAGGTATAGGCGAGCACTTGTGGTTGATAATAATATTATAACATGTCGTATTGCCGTGTATCCGTGTAACTGTGTATGGTAGTAAGTACCTTAAGTTGAAATGTTGAATGTATAATGAAACAAAATATGTATAATATTGTAATTATTATTAAGTCGATGCCGAGGTATTTGTATTTTTACGGGACTATGCAACTGACGCGACGTACAAGTCGTGGGTCCAGCGCAGACAAGGATGACCACGTGTCCGTCCCGCGGCGCGTCTGAGCCGCCACGCGTTATTAATGGCCGCTGGATGGACCGCCTGCGCGCGACAAACGCGCGTGTGTGAGGTACCGAGGTGTCTGCGCACACGTGGTAGTGTGTGTATATGTTTTTGTGTGTGTGCGGGTGTGTGTGTGTGTGTGTGTGTACGTGTATGTACATGTGTGTGTGTGTGTGACGTGTTTACGTGCTTGCACGGCGTACGATAAAAAAGTGTTGTTGAGTTTGCAAAGCGGAATATCGTCTGGAATTTATTTTTTGTATTTATTTTTTTTTCGGTTAATACCGGTTCTTAAAGGCCGTTCATTGTCCTTGGGTGACTCTCGGGTCTGTTGACGCGCGCGAACGATCCCGTCTTCAGTCGTCGTCGTCGTCGTGGTATTATTACGCAGCGTGTTTGCGCTCAATCCATCCTTTTCTCTCGCTCAAACATAATAATAAAAATAATATATATATATGTACACATTACATACCTATACCACATTACGTTATACGTTTAATGTACACACATTTTTCACACCACGTACGTGTTTGAGAGCACACACGCTCGCACACGTATTATAATGTATTCACACACACACGTGAATTCATGATATAGATATATAATATAATATATTCTACTGTATTTACACGGATCTTGCAAACAACTCACGCGATTTAGGTAGAAGTACTGAAGAACTTGCGAGTTGCGATGCACTCGGGTCATTTACGCAACGTAACCGTACAGGGTGATTGTTTTAACAGCAAAAGCTCATTATATCGACAGTTATTTAAGTTTTTTAAAATATAGTTTTTACACAATATTTATTCAACTTTTTTGGAAAAAATTATATTTTTACTATAATATGTATTGCAGTTATCTTTTTCCTCTTTTTTTTTAATGACAAAATAATATGCATTTTTAATTCTTTACTTCAAAGTATAATATTTTTCTGAGAGTTTTGAAAACTCAACTACCTATAGTAATAAATATTATTAACTACTTGTACACAATTTGTTTTTTATAAAAAAAAATCTTCTTCAGATTATGATACAATAAACAAAAGTAAAAAACTTAGAAAAAGTCCCTTCACTACCCCTTATGAACTGCTAAGATGGTGGGGGGAAACTATGTTAGCATTACCTACTTCCTCCAAAAAATATAATAAGTACCTACTTAGGAAATTTGTATTTTATATGCATAAAAATAAAACCATATTGTATAGGATTATTATCCTTATATTAACCTATTTATAAAGCATATAAGTTAAACAATCCTGAAACTATTTGTTCGAATTTTGATTTTTACATAATATCATTTTCAAAAAATCATTTGCTTATTTAACTAACTATACGGAAACATGGATGTACTAATTTGAAAAAAAAATAATTATTTTATTTCTCCACATACCACATGACACTATAAACGGCAAGAAAATATAAGAGCCTAAGATTATATTTTTGTAATTACCTATAGCTAGGTATATCTCGAAGTTCTTCTAATAGGAAGAATAGGAGGTTTCTCCACTCTGTGAACTATGTCTTATATTTATTTTATTGTTATTTCTCATACTCCACATTCACTTATTGTAACATATAATTGAACAATTTGTGCAATAAAAAAAAATGTTTGATTAAAAAAATAAGTAGGTACGCGTACACTTAAAAATTCTAAAAATTTAAATTTAAAACAAATGCAATGTTTAAGGATAAAAAAGGGGAACGTTGGTGAATTCTCATGTACGCACCATATGAATACAACCATAAATATACACATACAATATATTTGCGTTGTAGGTATGTATATTATATTATTATTATTATTATGATATGTATTATAATTTTATTATTTAGTTTATATTAAAATAATATGTTATACTGATGGTATTACATTAACATATATAACTATATAACTGATATATTATAACTGCGCAATATCATACAGGTTATCATGGCTATTTGAGTCGTATTGTAGCCTGTAGGACTATAGGAGACCACTTTTTAGGTACCTACCTTGTTTGTTAAACATGCAGAACTCAGATTCCTATACCTATACATTATATTCTTCGATGTATTATTTTGGTGATTATTAAATATATTATCAATGTATATATAATATTAAAGATGTATTGTCTAAAATACAGCTTTCTCCCAGAAAAAAATGAAAGCCGAAGTATTTGTATACACATCACGAAAATCCATCATTATACTTATGATTTCTCTATACGAATACGCGTCTTCACACATACTGTACTGTTAATATTTATATACGATGGTCGTTTTTGCACATGGTAAGTAAAATAATATCAGTAGCGTATTTTATTCTGGAAGAGGGTGAAATTGAACGGAAGCCAGAGCCCCAGGGCCCAGAGGTGCGTAATTACGAATGTTTTCACATTGTTTATGATGGGCAATGGGCATGTGCGGGGTCTCAGAACAATGATCGAAAAATTAGCTTTGGAATACCATTTCTACTAAAGTTATAAGGTTTTGACCAAATATAATGTACAGATCTAAAATTATATTCTATCATAACCAATAGCAACCTTAGGTATAATAAACAAAAATATAATACCTATAATTCGGTTTGTTATTTTGCTGGACAAATGGAGCCGGAATATCCACGGGAACGGGATAAAAAGTATCCTACGTCCGTCTCCTGGTTTTAAGCTACCTCCCCACCAATTTTTGGCCAAATCGGTTCAGCCGTTCTTGAGTTATAAATAGTGTAACTAACACGACTTTCTTTTATATAGGTATATATAGATTATTATTTTTTATTTATTATTTGATTAACAATATTAATTCAAAATTAGAGAACTTATGGAACTAATGTGATACTTGGGCTTGTTTTTTTTTTACACAAATCTTTTATTTGTGGCCGAATAGTTGAAAGACATATAATCTCATTTCTTCTTCAATGAACTCCATTTTCATTCGTTTATTTGATTTTAATGATGACTAAAAGCAGATCGATTGTACTGAAATTGTTAGTATATTGTTGAATTATTATTGTCGATACATGTTTTATAAAAATTAAAATAAGATAAAGTCACAAGTATCTCAAATCGAAGCGATAGCAATCAAACCGGTATGAACATTAAAATGGATTGAACATAACAATATTTCTAGAAAATATATGGAACGCAATAGGTTTTATATTATAGTCTGTTTTACTAATCACAGTGCTATATTTTTCATGAAATCGTTTTTATATTAAAAAATATATTTCAAATAATTTCGCAGCACCCTGGTTGGCAGTCTCTATGTTAAGGATATGTATAATGTATATTGTATATTATATATTATTTATATATACAGATGATAGAACAACTTCGGGTGGTAAAAACAAATTGTTGTCCATTTTAAATAGTATACTGTCTGTATAGAGGAATGTATAAAATATGGATACATTTTGCCATTTACATATATTTTGGTTTTAACATTGGTACCTTATGATTAGAATTTAGAGTTAACTTGGGGTTTTGTTATATAGTAAAATGTAAGTTTTTTTAACAAGTTATTTTCACATGGCCATCTTTGAATTTTTCTCTAGTCATTTAGTACATTAGCTAATATACTTACCTAATCCCAAGATTGGCCTTCAAAAAATTTATTGTATCATCTGCATATAACGTCTATCAATAATGAAATAACATAACATGACATTCCGCAAAATAACAATCGGTCTATAGTCAACACTTTTTCTCTGAGTTATCCTTTCTAATTGATCTTGACATTAAACCAACTGATAATGGAGCATTGAAGCAGCATTTTTAGATTCTAAGCGGAGGGTTGAATGTATTAATTTTACAATGATGTGTGTGTGTGTGTGTGTTTTCTTTGTTCTGTACTTATGTTAACATTTTTTTCTAGTATTTTCAACTTCAGTATCTTTTCTGGTAGGAAATCTAGCTGGTAGTTTAAATATTTTTAAAAAATTTTGAAATTTCGAAATTCATCATAATCATCACGAAAATTTGGAAATTATTTAGAGTTAGAAATTCATAAATATTTTTATTTTTATATCTAATATTTAAAATTGTACAACAAGAATCTTTATAAGTTTTTTTGGTTTTCACAAAAAAAAAGTCTACCAGAAAGTCAAAATAATTAATTATAAGCTTTTGATATTCACCCGATATCTAAAATCAAAATTTTACACAATAATCTCAGATATTATTGTGACAGTTAAAAATATTAAAAATACCAAGGCATTAGTATTTTTATAAGTGTTTGAAATTCAAATGGTTTTAGAGCTAAAAATGTATTAAAATTTCAATATTAATAGGTATGGCTCGAAAATTCAATGGAAGATTCCTCGTAAGTTTTTCTTGCAGAAACCTATAATTCTTTTTTTTATACACGTTTCATGTTAAAATTTAATAAAATCGGATATTATTTGAACGGGAAATAACGATTTTTGTTATTCCGGTGTACTTAAAAAAATTACATTTGTAGAGACTTGAAACTTTTTATTCATGTCTATAGGTAGGTACATTATTATTTGCTAAATACAATACATTTTTTCAAAATGTTTAGATAAATTTTATTTTATTGCCTATTTAATATTTATACACACTGACACCGTTAATAAACGTAAATAATATACTATAACATAAAAAATAAATATATATACATTATTTAGTACTATATACAATACACACAAAATATGTACATAATATGTACTTGTACTATTATAATAAGTAATAATATAACAAATGCAGATTTTCCGCAAACATTAATTAAATTTAGCTACCATATTACTATAATTGTAAAATATATGACTTTACTAGTAAACCACCCAGCGTTGCCATGCCAAAGACTTGTTTTTTTTATATACATATTTGCTAAACATGTATAATATATTTAAATGCAATATTTATTCTAATATTTTAATCTATATAGTATATAATATATATATTATATATAAATTAATGTTTGCTTGTTTAGCTTGCAGAGACTCAAAAACTGTTGGACCGTTTTCAATAAAAGTTATGTCAATAGATTTCTAGAAACTTGGTGAGTGTGAATAGCATATTTTTTCAACACTTATTGAAGCTGAAGTGTACCACACACATTAATTTAGTTTTCACCTCTTGAAAAAAGAATAATTTTTTTGTTTATTTATATAGGGTTTAGAAATATGACGTATACAATTTTTTATAAGTATATATTTAAAAACAAAAATAATCTTTGGTATGGGCATCACCAGGCAGTATAGCTAGTAGTTATATAACATCAGATTAATATGTAACCAATTGCAACCCTACGAATAAACAAAAAAAAATATTCACTTTTCATGAGCCGAAAACTCAATTATCGTGTTAGGGTTAGGCTACCCTTTATCGGCCTATAAAGATTGAATAAATAAGCTATAAACACCCTCCAAGTCTCAAAGAACATTTTGATAAAACTTTTATTGTAAACGATCCAGTAGATTTTGTGCAAAAATTTGTTTTGTTTCATAACTATATTAATTGTAACAAATTTATATGACATATTTCTACTTATTTATAATATTTATATAAAATTTAACCAGAGGCAACTATTTATATAAACAAAAAAAAATCAAGCTTCGCTTTAACTACATATATAGGGGTTGAAAAACTATGCTTTAAAAGTATAAACACCTTTCTATAGGACTATAGGCTCAATGAATCTATTGATATAACTTTTATTGAAAACGTTTCAGTTTTCAATAATTGTTAGGTTAAGTAGTTAATTATTTAAAAATGTTCAAAATATTAATATTTTTTTTTTGAGTAAACTAATTTGAATATTATTAATTTTTATCAAAATATTATTTTTGGGAATTTTCATTCTATATAATTTTTATGATTTTTTTTCATAAATTTAATTTGTATACATTTTTTATTTTTCATTAGTCAGGCCTTTCTGTTACATCATGTATATAAGCTACAAACATTCGTTCAAATCTCATAGTTGTTTTAAGATATAATTTCTTTATTCGAGGCCATAAACACAGTGATTTAATACATGCTTTTACTTCATCTATCGGGTAACCATTTATGTACAAAACAAAAATATTAATTTCTTCACATTATTTCTACTGTTACTATAATTATCTATAAGATTTAATAGTAACCAATGACAATCATTTAAAAACAAAAATATATATAAATAAAACTCTATGAAAATCACATCAACATTTTCCAATTTTCCAAAAAACTTTTCAACATTTTCTTTTCGTATAACTCTTATTCCGACCGTTAAGAACCTTAAAAAAATGAGCCTAATCGGTTTAGTCGCTCTCAAGAGATGCAATTACCAATAAATAGCATTTCATTTTTATTATATATAATATATTTAATATTTATATATATTATCTTTAACCAATGACAACCCGGTGTTGTGTTGATTGGTCCAAAGATTTGTTTTTTAATAAATATATTTGTAAACAAATTTAGGTATATGCCATATTTATACCAGTTATAAATTATTATATTAACTGGTTACATTGTCCAGTGGCCAATGGCAATCTTTTAAATACACAAAAAAATATTCTTTTTACATGAACCGAAAACTAAAATCATATGTAAACTGTGAGCCTTAGCTAGATTAATTGGCAAGTTACATATAAAATGTGTAGTTTGTGTATTATATTTTTATAATAATATAAAAAAATCATAAAATATAATAGATAAAAACATTACAATCATGATTATTTAGCTAATGTAAATTATGTACTTACATACAATCGTAATAATAACAAATAATCTTCTCATTAAATATCTAAAGTATTTATGCAACGGTTATAAAATGCGTAGGATAAAATTCAATAAAACAACATATTATTCAGTGGCGCCAAGTTCAAGTTTCCAGACCGGTTTCAGGCGCCATATACCTGGTCACCAGTAATAAAACAAAAATGAGAAATAGTGATAAAATACTATATTTAGGATACATAATATTAAATTATTATCGTAAAGACGTATACTAGGTAGATAAATAATAAAAATAAAATAACCTATATGAGGTACCTATACGTATTACGGACAAATTGTATGATATATTATATTATTTTTTTTTAATGGGTAGAGGGGTATATACGAGATAGGTACTACATAATTCAGTACAGAAATTTTGTTTTTGTAAAGTAAATAATTTGGAATTTCTTGTCGTAGGTATATGACAGATGGTGACCTACTATAGTCTATTAGAGGTTACGCGGGACGCTTGTCGTATGAGCTCTACCACTCGATTACAATGATGGTATATTTTTATACAAAATACAATCAAATTATAAAAGTGTGTGGAGGACTCTGAGGCTAGAAAAGTAAAAAAAAAAAGTGGTACAACTCCTAATATGCTTCCAATGTATAATATTATACAACAATACAATTTTATATATTTATAAATAATAAACAGCTATCTAACAGCAATCCAAACCTAACCTAACCAGCTATTACCTGTATCACATTGAAACGTGGTGGAAAGGAATCAATGGAAATGACACATTTAACACACTTTTAAGGGACATGGTAAGAATATTTTAATTTTTGTTTTCTTATTATTAATTATATTTTAAAAGAAAAAATTTTAAATCGTACATTAATAATTGTAAGAGATAAATAACGAGACGATGACGACGGCGACAACAGTGCCGTTCGTTGATAATATAATAGTTTTTAATAATACAATAAATACACTTAACTTCGAGTATTATTTAACTCGTCATTAAAACCATTTTTACATCACCTACTTCGAATATAATTTAAATATTGGTGTAGATCAAACTCGAGTAGCAAAAACGGTAAAACGTATACTGCAGTCGCAATAATATGTTACCGGTAGAGCGCTACGTCACGAGATACGCCATAATTTGTTGTTATTATGTAAGTTCATTGTTGTAACCATAATTCAAACTGATTTTAGATTCAGCATGACTGGAGTGATAAAATTATTGTTTTTTATTTGGGGTGTCCGACGTCATCTTTAAGAAGGTAAAAACGATTCAACTTTATACCCCAGGGGTCGGAAATTAAATTATATGGCTGTCCTGATACTTTGAAAAATTTTTGAGGGCCGAAAAAACCTTAAATAGTAGTTAACAACTAATGTATTTATTTTTGTGTTAAAATATAGTTTAAGCTGTTTAAAGTAAATTAATTAATATAATAGGTATAATGTAAGCCAGTTCTTTAAAATTTGGTACCTACTCTTGGAGAATAAATGTGACTACGCAGAATGTTTTCAAGGTGGAGATCTAGATGTTAATCTTGAACGATATTTATTCTTTAAATACGTCATTTTGGAGAACGAAGTTTCACATATTGTGCATATGTAGAGGTGGAGCCAAAATACATTCAAATATATCATAGTATAGCTTATTACTTATTAGCCTATTAATGGTTGTTATATGGTAAACAATATATTAATAAGAAATAAAAACGATACTGAAACTTTGTTGAAAATTCAATATTTTTCTATAGGACAACCCAAAATCTGTTTAAATAAATTTATTTTTAAATGCATTTCTAATATATAGAAAATAATTAATTCTTTTTTATATTATCGAACATATTTGTATATCGTTATAATAAATAATTGGTAAGTTTCAATTCCCTAGTTTTGATACTTTAAAAATTATTTCAAAAGAACCAAAATTATTGTTGTTTTATGAAATATAGATACAAACGTGTAGTAAATTGAGATTATTTTCAGCCGGTTCTTGTTGAGCATTATTTAGAAATACGTGGTATAATATTTTTTTTTAAAGTACACTTTTAGAAATAATCTACCTCCAAGTTTCAATATTCTTGGAAAAAAAGTTATTCAGCTTACCTACTCCTTCTAAGACATAATATTGTAATTTGTAACACAATCGCTCAGAATATTTATTTTATTTATTTATTTTTATTATAAAAGGGATACATCTAAATTAATACAAGATAGTAAATACATACAAAATATATTCATAGTACATAAAAAATGATTAAACTAATAGAGTTGAGGTATCCTTATTTGCTATACTCATCGTTCTTTCTAATGGTTGATTTTTGGTTAATTTTTTTATAATTGGTGTTGCATATAGGTAAAGAAAACAAGTACAAGTGGAGTGCGTTAAAAGTTGAAACTTTAAAGTTAATTTGTGTCAATATATTATGAACGCCTGGAAAATGCACGTATGAGCAACACAACGATATTCCATGATTGTTATTCACCTTGCATATTATTACTGTTCTATTACGATGTAGAGAAGATCTACAAAGATATGTTCTCTACATCGTGTGTTCTATGATATTATTCTGAGATATTATTATTACCTACCCGTGGGCATTATAACAAGTCCTAAACATTTATATTATTAACCATGAAGAAAAAAAACTTCCAAAACTATTTTATCAAATATCTACCTGATTAACTCCATGATGTTGTAAACAAAAGTGTTAGTTTTATGAAATATGAATATTGTTATACCCTTACATAGATAAATGATAAATAATTTAATGTAATTTAATTTGTTTTACTTTTTTGAGAGTTCAGCATTTGAAATGATCGCTGTGAGGTAGCTGCAAGTATTGGTTATGAATTTATGATTTAAGATTTTGTAATAATTTGTGGGGTTTTTTCTTAATATAGCCAAATGGGACTGTACATTGATTTATTTTTTCTCGAATATGAATAATCTGATGAAGCAGTATGTATCTATTTAAGTATTAAAGTTATGAAATTACAAATGTCGTTTTAACTTTTAGCTTCAATATTCTAATCTAAGTTCCAAGTATCACCCATGATTGATTCTAGTTAAATTGTTTTCTGCAATAACTGTGCGCCACTGGGTAAACTTTTAAAACCTGAAAGTATGTTTCCATTATCAGGATATCAAGTTGACAAGCACATAGAACTATAGAAGTGCTAAGTTAGGTCTAGTACCTATAAGTGTTACTTTTTCTAAAATTTTGTATATGATATAAATTATAAATAATACATTTAACTTTCTACAAGATAAATAAATATATTCTGCAATGTATGAATATTACCTAAAATGTTGTAGTTGGACCAATATTAATACTATTGACTTTAATGACTACCGAATTATGGTTGTCATTTTATTCATGAATAACCTGACAGATCACTACACCACTTGACTATTTTGTAATTTACTGATGTGTTGTCACAATATACGTCATAATAATTATAATTATGACACATAATAATTTGTAACTAAAGTCTTAAAATTATTTTGTTCAATCAAAACTCTAACCTTAGATATTAACGCACGCTTACAACAAATAATAATATTATGAATGAAACATTCCACCAAACACTTTTAAACATATTTGTTCATGAACACAGTAATGCATCTATATTGCCTATATATTACGCCGTGACAGAGATATATTTTTTTAAAACCTAAAGGATTATCATTTGTGAACACTTTTACCACATAAGTACATAACTATACCATATTTTAGTTATCATAAGGCATTACTTGTCAGTGACGCTTTCAAGGTATGTGGTTTGGACTAACCTGGTTTGGCTAATGGCCAAAAGTCGCAAGCCTATTAATTATTATTCCCCAAAATCATTTTATAAGTCTATTTTAAGGTAATGTAATACAATATATTTGTGGACATTTTTAATATAATATAAAATATTTCTTGACACTAATAATATAAAATATTTTATTTGGTTGATTATTAATAAGCAGACAAAATAGCTAAGGCTGGTATGAGTGTATGACTATATGGAATGTAGAATGACAGATTTAACACATTATATTATATTACACACCTACTTTCGATCAAACGTTCTGTGGGACTCACTGATACTATATCATCAATAGTAGAGGATACTATTTTCATTTCTATGTATATGAGTTATTCAAAAACAAATCAGAAGCTTTCTCTTTTAAAAATTTTCACATGTGTTAGTTAAGGTGGGTTATTGAAAAAGGTAACGATTAGGCGGGTTATATTACTACGGACAAATAATAATTGTATCTCAGCATCGTTTATCATTATTGAGAAATAAAAATATAAAAATGAATTAAATTAAAAAGTAATAGAATTACGATAATATTATTAAAAAACTTTAAATATTGTCGTCATTAATCCAGACTTGATCCTAAATCGTAAATAATATTTTTTCACAGCGAGATGTTGATAAGTCACACATACACCATAATATTAAAACTGAATATTTTTCTCTGAATAATGGACATCCCCAATTCATCAATAACAAAATATATATTAAATTAAATAAGGATTATCTTAGTTAAAATTTGAAGATTTACACAAAATGTTATATTAAAGCAAAAGAGCTCTCAATTATTAGAGCTACAACAAAAACAACACACCGTACCTTTTTTTTTGGTATAGCGTAAAAATCATTTTTTATTCTGAAATTTATTTTTGTTTTTCCCGACGCTTTTATAAACTAAAAGGAATTTTTACTTTTGATCCCTAGTATAATAACAACTAGATTCATTCCTACTAGAAAAAATGATGATGTAAAAAATCAAATAATTTTTACTGTTCAAAAAGAAAATGACAGACCCAAACATTTTCTTTTTTCAAAAATACACACATACACATCTTTATAAAAGCAATACATTACATCGCTAAACTTATAATCTAAAATCATTCGGTTAGATAGGTTTGATATGTACGACAAAAAATAACGAATTTAAACATGTAGCCTGAGATACGAAAACTAATCATTGAATCTATATTTTGTGTATTACTAGCTGACCCGGTTGTTTTGCCATATAAATTATTACTAGTGAATATTTTGGTAGTCAAATAAAAATAACTAACTTTTAAATTGTGATTGTACAACTCTTTTTGGATGCAACTTAGCCTCTCTGACGATAGGCAATCCGACTACGTATCGGATCGTGGACAATTTCGGAATGTGAAAAATACTTATGAGTTTATGACCTATTCGCATACCTACCGAATATACAATATATTTCGAATAAAAATAAGTATTTTTGGTTTGTATGCCCCCACCTCATAAAAATTATATTTAACTAGACGATTCATAGAAATTAATAATTATTATTGATTTTAATAATCAAGTATAAGATAAGTTATTGCTTATCTAACACTCGAGACTCGATAACATAGGTTAGGTTAAAACCTAACCTAACCAGGGGTCTCCAAACTACGGCCCGCGGGCTGGATTCGGCCAGCGAACAAGTTTTAACCAGCCCACAGCACCCATAGGACGGTAAATAAAATATAGATATCTAAAGACTATCCAACTTATATTTGTAGACCTATATTTTCATAAAATTAAAAATGATATGTGTTAATAAACTTTTGGCCCGCTAAGAGCATTTGATATTTTTTGTGGCCCATGAATAAAAAAGTTTGGAGACCCCTGACATAGACTATCATATTTACATTTGTAATTTTAACTACCTACTAAATTATATTGTTAATTAATATTAATATATGAAGTTTCATAAATAGATCATGGATGGCCACACAAGAGACAAGCCCAACCATGTCTGAAATGTTGTGAATTGAATTGAATTATTTTTACTCTATTTTTCTAATATTTCTTATAAATCCATAGCATCACTTGCACTTACTGTAAAAAATAATACTTAACAGATTGTACGATTATTAGCTGATTAAAAAAAAAAAAAATTAATTACAGTGAAACTTCCATACAACGAAGTCTCATGGGGAACAAAACAAATTCGTTGTATAGAAGAATTCGTTAAACAGAAGTACATAATATGATTAACAATTAATTAATTGGTCATGGTTGTCAAAAAATATTCGTAAGGTTAGAAAATAGAAAATGTTGTTAAATTGAAGTTCGTTATATGAAAGTTTCACTGTAATTAATCAATGTAGGCACTATGGTCAATATTTATAATGATTTAAAAATAAGTTAAGTAAACCAAAAAATAATGAATCGTATTCATAATTTAAATAATGAAATTCTCGTCTTACGCAACGATCGTTCTACAGAACTTCTCAGTTCTCAACAACTAAAAGTAAACTATTATCGAGACTATTATTGATTACAATATTATGAAGTGTAAGTCTACCTCACGGCTCACATTATAATAATAATATATGCCTACCTAGTTTATATCTAGTATAGGTAGTAGATACACCTTACACGATAAATGCTACAATTGCTACTTAAGTATTCAAGAATATATACCAAGTCCCAAAAGAGCAACACTTATGTTCTTCTCACTTAATCCATAATGTAAGAAAGCTTGTTTATATATTTTTTTTGGTTATAATTCGAATTACTAATGAGAAACCTAATACTAAATTATCAATCCTTGCCTGTTGAAATTGAACATTTTATCAATTTTTAACTATACATAATCATTTGCTAATTTTCTTTATTTTGACTAAATTTATCAAACTTTATACTTTAAATGCTTATAAAATTTTTTATGGTTATTTTAGAAAACAAATGTGTACACTTAAAAAAATTTAAAAAAAATTTTCAAAAGGCTATAATTTATAAATAGTTCAAAAAGCCTCAAATTATTTTTTAAAATTGTTCCTATCATGTACAGAACATACATGATAATAATGATAATATAAACATTTGGTAAAAATTTCAAATATCTACTATCTACGGTTATTAATTTTTAAAATTCATAAAAAAAAAACAAAAACTATTAAGTCGAAAACTACATTTGCATAAAATTCCAGTATTTTGTTAATTTCTTTTTTGTTTTTCCCGACCATTTACTCTGAACTGAAAATTTTCAATTTTTACCAGCTAAAGTTAAGATTGATGCATTTTTTCTATTACTTTTAGTTGTGTATACATAGACACAATTAAAAATGTTAATTAAAAAAAAAATAATAATTCTTTATAAAATCTATGGGTATATTTATCGCTCGGCTAAGATTTTAAAATTAATAAATATTTTAATTAAAAATGTATGTACTGTTTACTTGCACTCTGTAATCTATAAGATACACTATACTATCTTATAACAATGATAAAAATAAATACTAATCTTACATGGGTAATTAAGTTGTTATAGTATAGGTGTACATTGTACCTACTGTAATAATACAATGCGTAGGTACTTAAACATTATATTATTAAATGGTATTTTCTACAGTTCTACACTAAACACTTATATTGTGAAAATATAATCAACACGTCTTACTGATTATTGTTGTACTAGTGTATGAAATAATGTTGTCATTTCTAAAATTAAAATAATTATAAAGTTACTAGTACCTATATTATATGAATCTTTTAATCTTTCAAGTCTTTTACGTTTTTTTTTATAGCTAAGGACTGAAAATGTAAAACAAGGTTCCACGTAAGTAGATTATTCTGTAACTAAAAAATCTCAAACTATAAACATACAGTTTTCTTTTATAGTTATTTTATGATCAAATTTGGACGAAATTACTTATTAAATAACCAAGTATAACGAATTTAGTTATTTTGTTGTAATTTTATAATATTAATTTAACTTACCGGCTACCGTATTAATAATAAGAAATAACAATATAAATATAGTATATAAAATATTCACACTGACAAACCGTCTCAGCTTAGAATCGTTTTTCGTATACAATGATATTATATTATTGAATTCAAATTTAATACCATCCATTATACTGCAGTCTGCAGTGACCCACTAAAAATAATACTTAAGTCTTTCTTACCAATCACAAAAGTTACACTTGAACCGTTGATTGAGTAGGTATAATTAATAGAGAAGCGGTTCCTTAAAAATGGCATCGAATTACATTTTTTTATATTAAATACTATTAAACCACGACACCGGGTTGTTAAAGGGCATTCAAATACGAGGCCTTATTAATGTGTAGTTTACAAAATTAATAATTATTAACAATATTAACAGTTTTAATTTATTCTATGTTTATAGATGACTTTATACTAAAAATGAATAAATTTGAGGTGTTTGAAAATTATGTCAGAAGTCGTAAGTTATAAGTTTTTATCAATTTTATCGTTCAACTGTGATAATAATTAATGATTGTTCATATATTTTTATTTTAATATCTTAAATTATTTAATAGCCAATTGCTCACGAGAATTCAAATTGTAATTACAGTTATTTACAAGAAAAAAGGCTTGGGAGAGATTTATCCCCCTAAACTCTCCACAACATAATTACGCCACTCACACAAATTATTAACCCAAATTATCTTCGTTGGTGGTTTTAAAGTAACGCAGAAACAAAATCATTCAACATTTTTTTTAAAGTAATAGCAGTACCTAAACCAAAAAATATAATTTAAACTATAAAAATAATTTAGCTTCATAAAACCATAATAACTCAAAACAATTAATAAACTAATACAACTATTTTTTTGTAGGTATAAATCTGAAAATGAAAAACATTTAGATACATCCTGTACAGTTTGTAGAGTACATTTTAATTAAAATATAAAGAGTACAACTGATGTTGGAATCAATGAAACCTATACTATTAAAATTTATACGAAAGTGGAAGTGTTCGCATCGGTGACCTTGGCCGCTGGCGCTGTTGCTTTATTTCCCAAAATATTCCGTTTCCCTATAGTGTTGTGACTATTCATTTTTTCATATTAGTTCATACAAGTGTGTAAACACTGTAGATCACTCCTACTTCAAAATTGATTAATATGATATTTACGTGCCGCATCTAATATTAGAGTCGTTACTCGTTAGACACATATAACAAGGTTAAAATGATATTACATCAAACAATTATCGCAACAAATTGAACAACATATTAATCAAACATTTTAAATACTAACCGTACAATACAAGTAACAGTTCGAGTTTAAACGCTTATGACAACAGACGTTATATTCAGACATTAAATGATGGCTTTAAAATCGAATAAAATGTACTTACCATTATTTTCAATATTAATTTGCACGTTTGCTGGTTCGTGGATACCTGCACACGTCGAGGGTGCGAGAATATTAGCTGTGCAGACGATTGGAGGTAAAAGCCGTTGGAACGTTATGAGCGCAATTCTTCGGGCACTTGTTGACAACGGACATAATGTCACCGTGTTCACGCCGTTCACCGACGGAAACCGTGAAAACTATACAGAAGTGTCCGCATTTGTTGATGAAACTACGTCATTACTAGACATGAAACTCGAAGATATGATAAATAAATACGGTGACCCAATTAAAATTGCGAATATCGCGCCAAAGATGAGTAGAATCTTATGTGACAAAGTTTATCAAAATACTAAAATGATAGATGTGTTATCCAATACGCGTTCGGATTTCGACGTGGTTATAATTGAACCATTTTTCACGGAATGCGTGTCCTACGTCGGCTTCAAGTTGAAATTACCGCTCATATACGTCCTACCCATACCAACATTGGGTATAATGGAACGTACATTTACGGGGCACACGTCCAACCCCGCTGTAGTTGCCATTAACATAGGAAGTTTTAGTATTCCAAAAACATTTGTCCAGAGAACAGCCAATGTTGCTACTTTGTTTTATTGCACAATCGTAAACAAAATAAAAGAACGGATTCTGATGTACAACGAACCGAGAGATTACGATTTGCATGCACCCATCCCACCATCTTTGGTATTTGTAAATAGACATTTCACAGTCGAACCTGCAAGTCCCATTCCGCCAAATGTTGTTGAAATTGGTGGAATACATTTGAAACCAGCCAAGAAGTTGCCAAAAGTAAGTTCTGTAGTTATAAGTGTGTATAATCTATTGATGAATTTTCGGTTTAAAGATATTACCTAAATTGATCGGAATTTCAAAAAGACAATACAATATTTTTTTATAAATAACGACTTTTATTTTATTTTTATAAAATTTGAAAATCGATCAAAAATATTTATTAATGTGATCTGATTACACAAACAATATGTTACCTGTTTATACCTAAAAATAATCTAGGTAAACTTGAATGTTACACTATTTATGTTAAAAATTTGTACATAGAAAAAATACTGAATAAATAGAATCAGTTAATTTTTAAACGATAATAATATAATACTGCAAAACCAATTTTAGATTCTGAGTGAAGCGATGAATGTATTGATTTTACAATGAAGTGTTTTTTTAAATTTTTAAATTCTATTCATTTGTGTCTGTCATCACCTCTTAGGACGGTAAAAATGCTTAGATTTCCTTCAATAGGTAGTATCTTTTTTGATATGAAAGTGAATCTATTTGGTACTTCTGGGACTTGGGAGTCAAAAGTAAAAAACTCATAATAGTTTTCAAAAACGCAGGGAAAACAAAATGAAAATTAAGGAAAAACGGGAATTTTTATGCAAAATCGGATTTTGACAAAATATCGTACCTACATGAAATTTTTACTGGTTGTTTATACTAGTATTTTATATACGAGATAAAATTTGTTTTTTTTTAAGCATTTAAAGTTTATATCTTGACAAAATACGTCAAAATGACGAAAATGTACAAATCATTTTGAGTTAGAAATTCATAAAAAATGTTCTTTTTAAATTTAAGATTTGAAAATTAAATACAAGATTCCTCATTAGTTTGTTTACTTTTATAAAAAAAAATGTCTACAAGAAGGTCAAATTAAATTTTTATGAGCGTTTAAAGATAATATTTTTACAAGATTAGATATTCACTCGATTTCTCATGTAGCGATTTTCTTATTTTGTTGCAATTCAAAAACAAATAACTGTAGAATGTAGATGCATGAAAATTTCACTGAATGTTTATACTAGAATTTCAATAAAATTTTATTTGTTGGGTCAAAAAGCGTAAAGATTGAATATAATTTCCTGATATATTTTTACAATAGTAGTTGAAAAATATTAAAAATATATAGTCACAATTTTTTTTTTATAAGCATTTAAAGTTCAAATTTAAAATATAAAAATGATTTTGTAGTTAAAAATGTATAAAATGTTCCACGTAAATAGTTCAAAAAATTATTTTATTCACAATAATAATATTATTAAATTTACTTAGTAATATATCACTAGAGTACGGATTTTGAAGGCATTATACCGATTGTCACTTACAAAATGCCAAAAATTATTAATACCTAGTAGTGCTCGTCTTCGCAATTTTCCATTATACAGTGACCACTTGTAACCATTGGCGCAATTTCAATGAAAATACTGGGGGTGCTAAAGACCCTTATTTTACAGTTAGTTGACACTTGACAAATAGTACACAATACATATTATGAGGGTCCTAATTTCAAAACTAGGGATGCTAATCATCTCCTATAATCCCTAAATTGCCCATATGATCATGACTAAGATTTGCACAATATTGGGTCAAATTATTAATCAACTACAAACAATAAATACAAATTGAATAATTTAGGTGTATTGTACAATTTGTATTTATACTTATAAATAAAATTAAAAAATATCCCATTTTAAAGTTATGCTACACCCGCAGATGTGTTGCTTCTGTCTTACAAACGTGTAGGTGCCCACGATACAATTAATTTGCGTTCAGTAGAACCAATCTTGTGTTGTTGGCTTTAATATTAAAATTAGAGTGAATTATTGACTAATTACCAAACTTATAGTAGTCAAGAAAATTATCTGCGTTTGTGAGTTCGTTTTTTACGATATTTTGATTTATCTGCAATATATTGTGAGCTCATTTGAATTTTAATATTTTAGTATTTTACCTATACACACATGAAATATAGGTACATACACGACTTATAAAACTAGCATGAAAATTAAAATAGCGTAAAAATTAAAATCCAACATACAAACATATTATAGTAAGATGGTAAGATGGAGCCAACACATGTGGTTTGGGGATCCATTTAAGTATATTTATTATTTTTATAAAATATGTTGATCAGTATATCATAATTAATACAAATAAATATTATATATATGTATGTATAGATAGAATAAATAATAATCAATATTTGTTTAATATTTTGATTACATTGGCATGTTAAACGTACCAATATAACGTCCTACACCAGTGGATGGCAAATTATTTTAACGTTACGTGCCAAATATTTTTTTAATTTTTTTTCAACATGCCATTAAATTATGAAAAGAGGTACATAATAATATGAGCATACGGCTATAATTTATCGGTCAATAACGGTTATTTAACTTTATCTGTATATATTAATATGTACATTGTAATGTTAATTTATTATTAAAAATAAAAATAATATTTATCTTTAATTTTTCACGTGCTCTCAACACTTTTTCGCGTGCCATGGATTTGACATCCCTGCGGTCCTATATAATATATATTCTGACTATAAACCGTATACCCAACTAATAATTTGTCAAAATTAACCTGTCTCGTATAACGGTAATTTAGTAAAAAAAGTATCAAGATATTATATTTGCATGAGCAATACAATGGTGTACGGAGTTTGTTGTTAGTCAACTTAAATCAACCCATTTAAAACTACCTATTTATTATTATAATATCATGATACCGACATTTATCGACAAAATGACAATATTGTTGAGCCGCACCACGTACCTACGGGAAATTTGAAAATCACATTTCACGAACAACACCCTCCCTTCGCTACACGTTCATCAAATAGGTTACCCACAACATCATATCACGCGTTTGACATAATGATATCCAACATGGTGTCATCGGTGTTCGCTACCTATATCACTGCCTATAGCACTATATACAGGCGTTCGCTGTAAATGGCCGGATGTCGGACGGGCCGCAATAACCTGCAGGCAGCGTATCGTACAGAGTTGTTTATACCAATGCAGCGATTTCGGATTGTTGACCTCGTGTTTTTTTTTTTTTAATTTTTAACGGAGGGAATAAATAAATAAAAAGCCCCGAAAAAGTGTATTATCCTCTCCGAGCGCTGTACAACTGCAGCCTCGCCCGCCGTCATTGTTACAGACGCATCACTGCAGCGCGTCGTTACGCAGTCGCACGCCACACGTCGATCTGTGTATACGATCTCTCCTCTTTATACAAATTAATATATTATTATTAGACATTTGCGTCCGTGTACGCGTTCTATCAAGTCGACGAGTAGGTGTCGGTTATCATTGTGTGCCGCACGTCTGTAAATATATTCAATTATATAATATTATATAGTGAACACGGGATGTCGGATGTGTCTGCCGTCTCAATATCTGCACCTGCTGCAGCAGAACGAGCCTGCGACGACGTTTTATTATTTTTTTGCAATTAGCATAGCGATAAAAAAAAAATAAAAATAACGGATAGGCCTACCGTGTGTACCTACTATATTAACAAAAATATGGTCAACCGCGTAGGCGTTGAAAAAAATGGTACACCGCAGGTTAACTAGTGACGAAAAAATAGATTTTATTAGGCATGTATTAGGTGCATTATATCGTTATCGTCTGCTATTTTCGAATAATTTACCAATAAGATAAAAGCAGTTCGTCTGTAAATTTTTAATTTCAACTACGTATTAAACTCAAACTTTTTCCTCGTCATAGCCTTTAATAATACCTAGGAAATCGGATTTGGTATATTATACTTGATATACCTATGTGG
>JANEHU010001546.1:0-12522 GCA_027563435.1 Nasonovia ribisnigri
TTTATCAAAGTTGGCTTATAATTGTGTGTTAGAAAGTACAAGGTACTACTTAAAAAATATATTGTATTCATTTATACTATTTACATTATTCTAATTTGTAACTAGTGACAAAAATCGTACTTTTCGTGCAATTTATTTTGTACAATACAAATTATTACTATGTATAGTGGAGACAATTTTAAGTTTTTTTTCTTATCACGACACGGGGATTATAAGAGAGCTAGATTTGATACATCAAGTTGATCGACATCTTTATTTCGATAAGTGGATTACATTTTAGATTTTGAGTGTAGCGATGAATGTATTGATTCTACAAGACAAGTGTTTTTTTATTAAATTTTTTTTTTTTTCTGTCTGCCATCATCTTTTGGGGCATTAAAGCTGTTTCGGTTTTTTTCAACGGTATCTTTTCTGATAGGAAAGTGAATCTAGTTAGTACTTTGGGAGGTCATAAGTAAAAAATTCTAAACAGCTATCAAATGTACAGGGAAAACAATAGAGAAATTAAGAAATAACAAGAATTTTGTTATTTGGTGTAACTCTAAAACAAATTACCATATATATAAATTCAAGAGATTTTTACTGGTTATTTATATTAGCATATTAATTTCCATAATATTTTGATTTGTTTTGAATCGTTAACGGGCATATTGAGTTTCCAATATTTTTAGTTTTTTTCTATGAATGTCAATTAAATTTTATTAAATAGGTAAAAAAACTTAAACTTTTAATACCTAACCTCGTAAGCTGTTGTTAGTGTAAATTAAATAAAAAATTAAACATTCATCAATAATAACTTTTTATGAGCATTTAAAGTTCATATTTTGACAAAATAAGAAAAAATCACGAATTTGTGCTGATTGTTTTGACTTAGAAATTCATAAAAATTTTCTTTTTAAATCTAAGATTTTAAAATGTAATACAAAATTCCTTATGAGTTTGTCTACCTTTATCAAAAAAAAAAAATGTCTACAAGAAAATTAAATTAAATTTTTATGAGTGACTGAAGTTTATATTTTTACAACAATGGATATTCACTTGATTTCTCATGTAACAATTATCTCATTTTGCTTTAAAACTAAAACGAATAACAGTAGATACTTGAAATTAATTCCATATGTTTATACAAGCATTTTCTGAACATGAAAAAACATCAAAATATTTTGATTTGTTTTGAACTGTTTATGGACATATTCAGTTTCCAATTTTAGATTCTGAGCGGAGCGATGAATGTATTGATTTTACAATGATGTGTGTTTTTTTTTTATTTTTTTTTATTTTTGTGTCTGTCATCACGTTTTAGGACAGTAAAAATGCTTCGATTTTCTTCAATAGTACCTTTTCTGATAGGTAAGTGAATCTCGTTGGTACTTTGGGGGGTCAAAAGCTTTGCCCAGTAGTTTTCATGAGCGCCGTGAAAAACAAATGAAAGTTAAGGAAAAAACGGGAATTTTTACGGAAAACCAATTTTCGACAAAATCGATTTTGGTTTTTGGTATAACTCTAAAAGAAATGACTGTAGATACATGAAATTTTGACTGAATGTTTATATAAGCATTTTCTACACACCATAGCATTTTCAAAATATTCTGACTTATTTTGAGCTGTTAACGGACACTTTCAGTTTCCAATTTTTTTAGTTTTTTTTTCTATAAATGTCAATTAAATTATATTTGTTGGGTAAAAAATCTTGAAAATTTAATAGTAGGCTTCTAATATATATTTTCAAAGGCAGATGAAAAATATTAAAAATCCGTAGTCACAATTTTTTTTTATAGGTAATGAAAGTTCAAATTTTGACAAAATACGTAAAAATGACGAAAATGTGCAATTTATTTTGAGTTAGAAATTCATAAAAATTTTTCTTTTTAAAACTAAGATTTGAAAATATAATACAAGATTCCTCATAAGTTTGCCTAATTTTATAAATAAAAAAAAGTTTATAAGCAAGTCATAATACATTTTTATGAGCATTTTAAGTTCACATTTTTACAAGATTAGATATTCACTTGATTTCTCATGTATAGCGATTTTCTTATTTTGTTGCAATTCAAAAACGAATTACTGTAGATGCTTGAAAATTTCACTGAATATTTATATAAGCATTTTCTATACACCATCTAATTTTGAATATATTTTGACTGTTTTTGAGCTTTTTACAAACCATTTCAATTTTCAATTTTTTTAGTTTTTTTTTATATAAATACCAATACATTTTTATTTGTTGTGCCAAAAATAATGAAAATTTAATACAAGGCTCCTGATATATTGTTACAATAGCAATTGAAAAATATTAAAAATACATAGGTATTTACACAATTTTTTTATAAGCATTTAAAGTTCGAATTTTGACAAAATTCATCACAGAAAGAAAAAACCTAGGTGAAATTAACAGAATACTTTTGTTAAGTTATAACCAAAATAAATTTGTTAAGTCAATCATATATTTGTTGTTACAACCAAATTTATATTGGATTAATCAAAAATTTTTTTTTTTTTTGTGTCTGTCATCACCTTTTAGGACAGTAAAAATGCTTAAATATAAAGTAAGTAATTTAAGTATAAATTTGCCTAATTTTATCAATGAAAAAATGTTTATAAGGAAGTCAACATAAATTTTTATGAGCATTTAAGTTTAAATTTCTACAAGATTAGATATTCACTCGAATTCTCATGTAGCGATTTTCTTTTTTTGTTGCAATTCAAAAACTAATAACTGTAGATGCATGAAAATTTCACTGAATGTTTATATAAGCATTTTCTATACACCATATAATTTTGAATCTTTTTGAGCTGTTTACGGACATTTTCAGTTTTCAATTTTTTTAGTTTTTTTCTCAATAAATATCAATAAAGTTTTATCTGTTGGGCCAAAAAGTGTAAAATTTTAACACTAGGCTCCTGATATACTAATACAATATCAGTTGAAAAATATTAAAAATATATAGGCACAATTTTTTTTATAAAGCATTTAAAGTTCGTATTTGGACCAAATTCATCAAAATCTCGAAAATTATAAATTATTGTAATTAAACAATTATAAAATGGTCATTTTTTATAACTAAGGATTGAAAATTTAAAATGAAGATTCTAATAAATAGTACATACTGTAAATTTAAAATTTAAAAATGATTTTTTACTTAAAAATTGATAAAATATTCCACTTTTATAGCTAATAATTGAAAATTTAAAACAAGGTTTCACGTAAGTAGGTTCTTCTGTAACTAAAAAATCTAAAAATATAACGACACAATTTTTTTTATAATTATTTTATGATCAAGTTTGGATTAAATTACATATTAAATAACCATGAATAACGATTTTGGTTATTTTGTTGTAATTTTATAATATTAATTCAACTTAATACCGGTTACCGTATTGATAGTAGGTAAGAAATAACAATATAAATTTTATTTAAACCGAAGAATGTCTTTTACCAACTGACCTGCGGGGGCTGGAAAATATATGATTTGGCGTCGACGATGTGGAGACATTGTTTAGCATGCTTTCAGAAAGAAAGAGGAGCGGAGTCCATGGCCTGCACAGTCTTATCTTAAATGATTATTAAAAGATTATTTTAACCAATAACCTCACAAGTGAACTCTTGTGGAAACTGGATATACGTTGGTTGGAGAATATTTTTTCTGGCTTGGTCAAGTCCGCCAACTTGTTAAAGTGGCGTTGAAGTGTGACGTTACTTGAACGCAAATTGAAACGGGTTGAAGTTGCCCTTTATGTGAGCTCAAATAGCTGCATTAGCACGTTTTTACTAATTTTTACTATTAAAATGATTTTATTGCCAATGCTGCAGTAGACTATTAACATTATTTGGTTATATTTATTATTTATTTGGATTGAATCAAAAATACAGTCAGCTCATTTTTAACAAGAAACCTTATTGTTTCCATTTTTATTTTAATATAGTTTTAAATCTATATTATATGTATTATATATACATAAATATAACACACCTTCATTCATGGATCTCTTCAGTATTAACCGGGCAATCCTCATAACACTCTTTACTCTGAATCGACAGTACCTGATGAACATAATAGTTGTTCTGTGTTATTTAGAATTTGACACCTAGTTTTTTGATAGAAACATTTTGGAAATATTATACTCCGGCCCTTGTCTATTACGTGCTAATAGGTATATTATAGTATATTATTATGCACATTTAAATTTACTGCACTGGTATTATAATTTATAACTGATATAAAATTATCAGGGCCGGATTAAGCACGGAGCCCACGCTCCCGGCCCTAAAATATTGAAGGCCTCGAAGGGGCCTTTATCTCAAACCAAGTTCAAAATATTTGAAGTTTAAATTTTATTTTTGTTTTACACAAAGTGTATAGTATAGACAAATTACGGCCCTTTTGGCCCAACAAGTAAAAAATATAATATAATAAGCCTAACTAAATGCTGGTTCAGCACAACCAGTAATAATAATAATAATAATATGCAAATCAATCAAAGATTGCAACTAATTTGCAATTGTATAAATAAGGAATATAATAATTGCACGGCCCTTTTAAGACAAGCTTCAATTTTCACCTATATCGGCTATATCCTGTTCAAAATAAAAAGGGACCAGATTTACGTTTAAGAACAGGTTTTGTCTGTGGCCGTCCGGAAGCTTCTTTTTTTGAACAGAGTCTAGTTAAACTTCAAAATCGAAATAAAATATGTGAAACAATGAACATTTTTTTTTAATATTTATTTATTAAATTTTTTTTTACAATGTCTGCAAATTTTAATATTTATGTTTCTTTCTTGTGTGATGTTATCTTGTTATTTATGGCTGTTGGTTCTTCCGGTTCCTATAATATTATAAAATAAGTAAATGATTGTGTATGGTAATAAAATAAAATATAACATAATATAACGTCATTATGTAAATATTTTACGTATTTATGTGCCGTGGTAAATAAAAACCATAATATGTAACAATTATTTGTAAAATTAATGTCACGTTAAGGCTACAGACTATATGATTTGGACGGATCAGTTGTAATATCAGGTTGTGAGTAAACGTGTATGATTTGGTTCAGCTAACTAATCCTGTCAGGTGGCAGTTCCATCGGTCAGATATGGGCTAAATCGGCCGACCTAATCATTATAGTATGTAGCCGCCTAGTCGATGGCATTACGTCCTCTAACACTGATAGTCCAGTTAAAATAAACTAATGAACTGAGCATTTTGAGCGTTGCATAAACGATAAACCATGTAAAAAATTTAAAATATACTATTTAGTTATTAGTAGGGAACGGATTTTACTTTAGTATACAATTAAAAATATTTAAATATATGTGTATATATAAAATCCAAATACCACTCACTCACTGATCGCTGTATCTCAAAAACTACGCAACGTACGGACTTGAAAATTATTTTATAGCTATTTTTACAAAAATACTTAAATTTTAAGAGATATTTGTGAAAAACCTATTTTTGTGACCTTTGCATTTTTAGCAACGGTGGAATTGATGGGGACTTTTGAAATTGTATTTGTTATGATGTATCTAAGTCATACCTTTGTGTACCAATTTTCAGCTCTATGAGAATTTTTCCGAAGTTGTATTTTCACTGGACTGGACTGAGCATTTTGAGCATTGCATAAACTATGTAAAATATTAAATATACTAATTAGTTATTAGTAGGAAACGGATTTTAATCTAATATACAACTAAAAATATTTAAATACATATTTGTTTATAACTTAATAAATAAAAGTGGAGTTGTTTACCGACGTGTTGGCAGAAAAATCCAGTTCCGGAGCCCTAACAATGGCCAAAGTCCTAACTTATAGTTTTAGTTTAAATTTGTTCCCTAGTTATTAGTTATATACACTCACTGTGTTTGGTTCGTATTTTTAATGAAAAAGTGGACGAGTTCTCTTACAAATTTAAAAACTTGAGAATTTAGTAGATTGCACATTTTTCCGTTAAAATTAAAATTTGTTGAAATAAATATTGAACTAATAAAATACTTTGTTTATATACGTGGTTGGCATAACAACCTTTTAAAATAAGTAGCATAAAATAATATAAAATATAAACTTCATCAGCCAACAGAATAAAATATATATATTTAATATTTATATATAATAATAATATAATAATTATATATATTAAAATATATATAATTTGGATCCAACAAAATAAAATAGGTGTGCATAGAGTATGCCAATAAATAATCATATAATAATACCTTTTCAAAATCGGTATACAATCGAATAGGACTGAATTGTAAGTTATTTTTTTTACACTCTAAAACTAAATGTTCAAATGCCTCTAAATAGCATTGTGTAGTCTTCGAAGGTTGTAAAATATAAATGAGTGGAACATAAGACTGATTTATTGTACAATGAACGGTAAATAATTGATGGTATAATTTCGGACAACTTTTGAATTTACCATCTACAAATATAGTGTCCGAATTGCATAGCACACTTTTAAATTGCTTAACGTAGAGAAACCTACTATATTTGTTTCTTTATATACTATTAACTATTAAAAAAGCATTTTGAGCATTGCATAACAATGTAAAATATTAAATATATTAATTAGTAATTAGTAGGAAATGGATTTTAATTTAGTATACAATTAAAAATATTTAAATACATATTTGTTTATAACTTAATAAATATTTATTTAAAAATGTATAATATTTAAATATTTAAATTGAAAATAAGATAGACTTTATAAGAAATATGAAATAATTTGAAAAATTAAGTAATACATAATACAAAAAAATGCATATTAAAAAAATTTATTCTGAATCATCCAAATAGTCTTCTGACGGGAAACAGTTATAAATTACATATAACTTGAAATTTTAAAAAGAGGAATGTCTGAACGTATTAGTGCACGACACAAATCATCATTAAAAACAGTCTTACTATTGGTAGATGCAGATGATGCAGAAATAAAGTTTTGTTGAAATTCAAGCTTTCTGTATTTGTTGGTCGATATAGATACTGACTTATCACAAGTATAAAACTTGTCCATCATTTCTAAAAGTTTCATTTGGATATTCTTCCAAATAAAGACTAACTGAAATTAATACCTACAACCTACTACTTAGTTAAGATATCGAATAGTTGTCGTTTGATGTCAAAGTTGTACATTATACAGACCTAATTGTATCGGGTAAGTACTAGGTAGTACACTGTAAAATACTAAAATAAAAACGGAAATTTTTCAGTAATACAGAATATGTACGTATATTTCTTTGTAAAATATTTAAAATAAACACGAAAATTCTACAATATTACGTATTTTATGTATTTATTTGTAATAATATTAAATTGTTCTAAAATATTTAAAAATAATTAAAATAAAACTAGTATAAGATTATATTTTGAAACTAAATGAAACGTATACATATATCGAAAACTTTCCGATGTTAAGACTACATAAAAATATTTATTTAAATTAAAATCCCTTCCCTAGTTGTATACACTTACTGTAATGTGTGGTCCGTATTTTTTCTGAAGGAAATAAAAACATTCTTTAAAAAATTGAAAAGCTGTAAATTTAAAAAAATTGCACATTATGGTTTTGGTTAAAATAAGTATATACGTTAAAAATACTTAAAACTAAATATTTAACTGTATAATATTATAAACTATTGGTTGGCATGCATAGGAACATTTGAATATAAGTTAGCATAAAATAACATAAAATTGAAACACGATCAGCCTTTGGGTCTAACAAAATAAAATATGTGTGCATAGAATATGCCAATAAATAATCATATAATAATAATTGAATGTAAAAAAAAATCACAATTTTGTCGGTGCTCTGCAGCTGGCCAGCTGCTACCTATTCTGAATAGTTAGCTGACACACACACGTCAATACACAAGATAAAATAATGATTTTGATAATAATGTTGACTTTCCATTGAGTAGCGTATGCATATTTTTCTATAAATCAGGAAAAAAAAATTATTTAAACCTAGTTACTGTTACCTACTACTATAATTGATATATTTTATTTCAAAACTACAAACGAATCAAAATTAAAGTAAAACATTGTATTATAATATCTAAGAACTATAGGTACTAGTTCATTATATTCATACTGTTTTAAGTAAATATATTATAGATTTAAATTTAAGCTTTGTATATTTTATAAATTTAAATATACATATCATTTATGTAAAATGTTTTAGAATATTTAATAATATATTAATATTATCTAGGTATAATATATTGTAATATTTATTTTTTTTCAACATATTCAATTTCATACAAATAATATAATCAGCTTTAATAATATTGAAAATATGTTTGAAACAGAATATATTTTATTTAACATGGTAAATTTGTAATTTTGTAATCTCCAAATTTGAATCTACTATAAATGTTGTCAAGCCGTCTAAGCGATACACGAAACAGTTGAGTAATCAACTGTAACACGGAACTGAATATGTCACTTGAACTATGCCATATATATGCTAAGCTCAACGTATTCATAATAGATCCGATCGTCTCTACAGAACGTGAATCCTTAATGTGAATTTTAATGCATAAATCTGTATATCAACGTCAGCACCTCAATGTTATATTATATAAGGTTTTGATAATATTTACAGGTAAATGATAACGCTATTTCAAAATAGTTAATAAGCTTATTAATTATAAATTGACAAAATGTTTCGTTATTTTATCAATTTTTTATTTTTATTTTTAAATATATTTCATCGTTTTTTTCAATAATTAGTACATTTCACATATGTTTTTATAAGTTGATCATTATATAGTTATCAATTCGGCAAAGGATAAGATATTTTGTTCAAGGTTTGTAAAATATTAAACAGATTTTACGAAATTAGAATTTAAGTTTAAATATAGCCAAATTTATAAATATTTCAGATTTATGTAAAATGTATAAAACTATAGGTAAGTATTTATTATTTAAATCAGTAAAAACAATAGTTTATGTGTTTTTAAATTATTATAGAATAGGAATAATTATTCATTAATGATATTTATCTATCAGGTGAAATTATTAAAGGTCGTCCACTCATACGTTTCATTTTTGGTTTTTTGTGAATTTGTGTTATAGCTACAGAAATAAATATTAAATCAGTACATTGATATTTTGTGAACTCAAAATTGATTATAATTATTTTATCTTGTGGTTTTTGCCTGTAAATATATAAAATGTATTTAAAATATTAATAATATTTTATTACTATATACTTTTATCATCGTTTACTTTCAATTCTTTAAAATAAAATTAATTGTGGTTTACTAAATATATTTTAACTGAACATAGGTATTGAGTAATTGATTTTTAAATTTTATTTAAGTTTAAGATTATTGAAAATATATTATTTTTTATATTACCTAATATGATTTAATTTGATATTCTTTTATTTAGTATTTTATGTTTTAATATAATAATTTTCAATTTTAATTTTTATATTTTAAATTCATATTTTTTAAATTTGATTTTCTTTTACTAAAACATATTTGAATTAATCATACTGATTATCTTTTATCAATATTATAAAGAATATCGAATTTAAATTCAAAACATTCTATTTTTTGTATTATATACATTTTTTTTATATTTTATATTTTATATTTTAATTTATTTTTAAATATTCCATAAGTCATCTGACTTATTTTTTCAATTTAAAAATGGGTGAAACATATTTATTTTTAGTCAGTTTTATTTTTATTTGATAAAATTGATAAAACCGAAACGCGTATAGGTAGTGAACTTCAGTTGTCCGTCATATTTCGTCGCATACTCGTTTTATTGTGCACACTGCGTGAAAAATGTTCGTCTAGTAATTATTTCGTCTCCTTCAAATTTTTTTAGTTATATTTATTTATTTTTATCAAATATGCCAAAGGAAAAACAATCATTGGCTTCTCGTTTAAATAGTTATGTGTCGGAATTTAGTGAATGTAGTGGTACAGTTTTTACAACTGACGGCAAAATATTGTGCGATTCAAAAGTTGGAAGTGATAGAAAATTCAACGTAAAACAACACATTGACACAGAGAAACATAAGCAGCTATTAAACGAAAACAAAGTAAAAATAAATTTGATTTACAAAAAACTCAACAACTACTTTTAAGTAACACAAAAAAGTTTTCTTTTAATAAAGATTTATGTTATGCATAAATTTGTTATCGGCTAACATTCCATTAAATAAATTAAATAATCATAATTTTAAGTCATTTTTGGAAAAATATACTTCGAAAGAAATTCCAAATCAAACTACACTTCGTAAAGGCTATGTGAATGACATTTATGAAGACACTTTAGTGAAAATTAGAAGTTTTATATTTGGTAAAAAAATCTGGGTTTCGATCGACGAGACGACAGCAGGTCGTTGCATAGCAAATGTCATTGTAGGAACGCTCGAACTTAATGGTCACGTGTTTTTATTCAACTGTGCAGAACTAGAGAAATCAAATCACATTACAATCGCTAAATTATTTGATAATTCTATGCATATATTATGGCCTGAAGGTGTACGACATGATATACCTTTTTATATTTCCAGATGAAGGAGATGAAAACGACGAAGAAGAAATGTAATTTTTACTATTTTTTTTAAAATAAATATTATAATAACTAATAAGATAAAATAATAAAATAAAATAATTTTTTAGGGCATATTTTAAGTGCATATTTCTTGATTTTTAAGTGCATAAGTGTATGCATATTATTAGATTTTTAAGTACTAGAAGTCCTCAGCCCTATTAATAATTAACAGCTTAAAATATTACCACCTACATTACATAATATTACATACATACAAAATAATATTATATTGACGACTGTCTACAATATACGACAGCATGTATATTTTATAGTACGTGAACTTATATTCAGTGGCGTATTTTGAAATTTTCCTGGGGGGGGGGGTCCACAGTTTGTACATAATTTATATAAACTATGATATCTTGTAACTGTTGCGTCCTTGTGCAGTTTTTGGAGTGGGTTCAACTAAATATATACTCTTATAGTCGTATGTAATATTATATATAAATTATATTTCGCACTTTACATATGAAATATTATTTTACAAAATAAATTCCAGTCGTTTCGATTTTTTTGCCAACTCATCTATCACTTCATCAACAGTAATTTCAACTTGCTTATGAATGTATTTAACTTGACCAATCCATTAAATCTTTTCTAAAACAGAAGAACCACAAATATTAGTTTTAAAATTAAAATTTCTCAATATAATATCTTATAATTACCTCAGGGCTCAGATATTGTATTTGGTCCGTAAAAAGCTCAAAAAGAGTCAAAATATTTTCAAAATTGTATGGTGTATTGAAAATGCTAATATAAACATTCGTTGAAATTTTTAAGTATCTAGAGTTATTCATTTTTGAATTACAACTAAATAAGAAAATCGCTACATTAGAAATCGAGTGAATATCTAATGTTGTAAAAATAAGAACTTCAAACGCTCATAAAAATTTAATTTGACTTGGTATTTTTTTGATAAACTTAGGCAAACTTATGAGAAATCATGAGTTACATTTTCAAATCTTAGATTTAAAAAGAAAATTTTTTTATGAATTTCTAACTCAAAATAATTTGCACACTTTCGTGATTTTTACGTATTGTGTCAATATTTTAACTTTAAATGCTTAGAAAAAAATTCGTGACTACGAATTTTTAATATTTTTCATATATTATTGTAACAATATATTAGGAGTCTTGTATTAAATTTTCAAGTTTTTTTACTCAACAAATAAAGTATTATAGAAATCTATAGAAAAAAAAACCTAAAAAAATGGGAAGATGAAAATGTCCGTATAAAGAGCTCAAGATAAATCAAAATATTTTATAAATACACTTAACATTTTGTTTTTGGTTGCTGTCAAATAATGTATCTTGTGTGTAATGAATAATGATGTTATAGCTCGACTAGAAGTTATAGTTATAACTTATAAAATTTAATATATTATGCATAGGTAATAATATAAATTAAATTTAGATAAAATAACTGAAATTTGTCTTTGTAATATAATCTATACCTTTGGTATTGTAGAAGTCATAAATAAGTATACTTAATAAATACATTAAATAGATAATAATGGATACTATAATCAAACTTGACGTGTGCGATTCCAGTACATAAAGTGAACGACCAGATTGTGAAAAAAATTACACGATGTTAAATTGGAGTGACCACTTCATGAAAAAGTGACCATTTTGTGAAATATTTTTGAATTTCACGAAGTGTAAAATACCTATCCGTTTCCATTTCATGAAATAGTCATCTTTTCATGAAAAGATCGTTTTCACGAAGTGGCTACGACATATATTATATATGGTCATATTATGGATTACCTAATTACCAATTATTTTCATATATTCTGTTTCTTTTTAGATTCTGAGCGGAGCGATGAATGTATTGGTTTTACAATGATGTGTGTTTTTTTTTATATTTTTTAATTTTTGTGTCTGTCATCACGTTTTGGGACAGTAAAAGTGCTTAGATTTTCTTCAATAGTACCTTTTC
>JANEHU010001548.1:0-38742 GCA_027563435.1 Nasonovia ribisnigri
AATAAAGAATCCCGAACTATACATGAAGTATAAAATGTTTATGAGTGAGTACGAAAATCTTAATCATATGGAACGCGTTTACGATACGGGCAGCGATAAGCAGTTGATCGATTCCGCGAAATATTTTTATCTACCGCACTCATTTGTAATTAATGATCGTAGTAGAACGACAAAGTTACGTGTTGTATTTGATGGGTCAGCAAAGACTAATAGCGGTGTATCATTAAATGACACACTAATGAACGGACCAAAAATACAACCAGACCTGTTAGATATTGTGGTACGTTTCAGAACACATAAATATGCATTTTCGGCGGATATAACGAAAATGTATCGTCAGGTGTTAGTTCACGAAGACCATCGCGACTATCAGCGTGTATTATGGAGATCGGATCCAAATGATGAAGTAAAGGTATATAGACTATGTACTGTTACTTACGGGTTGGCGCCAGCAGGTTTTTTAGCAATAAGTTGCATCAATCGTCTCGGCGATAAGACCACCAACACGAAGTTAAAAGAAGTAATTAAGAATGATTTTTGTGTAGACGATTGCCTTACCGGGGCAGATTCGTTGTTGGAAGCGATTGAATTGCGCAACGAATTAATTTCGATTATGCGAGGTGGGAGATTTGAACTGTCGAAATGGACAACAAATCATACAGACTTACTTCCGAATCATAATAAAAATGAAATAACGACCGTACCCATGGATAGGGAAAGCGTGAAAACTTTAGGTTTATACTGGGAGCCGAAAAGTGATTGCTACACGTATGTCGTACAAGTACCGAAAGTAAAAAGTGAAATAACAAAAAGACACATTCTTGCCGGCCTAGCAACGTTATTTGACCCATTAGGCTTAGTAGGCCCGATAATATTGGTGGGAAAAATTTTATTACAAAGTCTATGGCGTGAAAAAATCAGTTGGGACAGCCCAGTTCCACATCACATACAATTGGAGTGGGAAATATACAATAATTGTCTAAATGAGCTCAATTCATTTAGTATACCTCGGTGGCTGGGATCCGCCAAGGATAAACAAATAGAGATACACGGATTCGCTGATGCATCTATGAAGGCATACGGTGCGTGTATATATATGCGCACAATAGACACGGACGGCATCGTTAAATCGCAATTAGTATGTGCAAAGTCTCGTATCGCGCCAGTAAAGGTTATTTCAATCCCCAGATTAGAGCTATGTGCAGCGCTTCTCTTATCGCGTCTAATAGACGTAATTATACCTGCACTCAATCTGAATATATTACGACGATATTTATGGACGGATTCGACTGTCACGTTAGATTGGATATCCGCGGAGTCGAACAGGTGGAAGACGTTTGTTGCGAATCGTGTAGGCGAAATCCACACGTTGACCGATCGCGCGGAGTGGGGGCATGTAACGTCAAGCGATAATCCAGCAGACGTGTTGTCGCGTGGGTGTACGCCTAGCGAGCTAAAATATAACACTCAGTGGTGGCATGGTCCTGCATGGCTGGAGAGTAATACGTTTAAATGTTCAACTTCATATGTAAAAACATTGAACATGTTAATGATGTTCAAAGTGAGGAAAAGACCGCACTAACCATTGTATGCACCTCACAAAAAGACGTGTCATTAGATATCAGTAAATATTCGTCGCTGAACAAATTATTACATGTCGTTTCGTATTTATTACGGTATAAAAATAACGCGTTATCGAAACGGAACAATACCTCTCGTATCGTCGGACCGTTGAATGTAAACGAGGTCTCAATGGCGACCAAAACTATTATAAGACTTTTACAATATGCACATTTTTCAATAGAAATTGAAGAGTTAAAAAATAATCGCAATGTGTCACAAAAAAGCAAAATGAATAAGTTAAACCCATTTATAGACGAAGACGGAATTGTGCGCGTAGGTGGTAGGTTGACAAACGCAACGGATATCGATAACGATCAACGTTTCCCAATTATATTACCCTATGAAACAACCTTTTTAAAATTAATTATTCTACATGAACATAAAAAATTAATGCATGCCGGACCACATGCTACGCTTGCCTCAGTGCGCATGAAATACTGGCCAATCAACGGACGGAGATGCGTAAGAAAAGTAATACATCAGTGCGTAACATGTTTCAGAGCACGGCCAAAAAATGTATCGCCTATTATGGGCAATTTGCCCACGCTCCGAGTCGACCGTCCAAGTAGGTGCTTCGAGAACTGTGGTGTCGATTATGCAGGTCCGTTCATGTTAAAATGCAGCAATCGACGAAACGCCGCGGCTCAAAAAGCATATATATGTGTATTTATATGTTTTGCAACAAAGGCGGTACATTTGGAGTTGGTATGTGATTTGAGCACTGATGCATTTCTCGCAGCGCTAAAAAGATTTATATCTCGCCGTGGTCTGTGCAAAAATATATACTCCGATAATGCTACTTGTTTCATAGGTGCAAATAATACATTAAACGACTTGAAACTATTAATGTCATCTGAAAGTCATAAGGATCGCATTCATCAGTTAATGACCAATAATGAGATGACATGGCATTACATTCCACCAAGAGCGCCACATTTTGGCGGTCTGTGGGAGGCAGCAGTACGCAGCATAAAAAAACACTTGAACCGCAGCATGGCACTCGTAAAATTAACTTACGATGAATTTTATACCTTATTAGTGCAAATCGAAGCGTGTTTAAACTCACGACCGCTCACACCCTTATCTACCGATCCCCTCGATCTTTCCGTCCTTACTCCTGGCCATTTTTTAATAGGAGACTCACTTGTGTCATTACCAGAACCCGACATAAGCAATGTAGCACATAACTTGTTGTCACGGTGGAAAAAGGTTCAAAACCTCGTGCAGCAAATTTGGAGACGTTGGAGTGTTGAGTACCTGAGTCAACTCCAGGAGCGTAAGAAGTGGGACAAATCTCGTGGTCCCTCGGTAAAAGTGGGCTCAATGGTAATAGTAAGGGATACCAATTTACCTCCGCTACAATGGCACCTAGGCCGCGTAATCGATGTGTTTCCGGGCAAAGATGGTGTGGTACGGGTTGCGATGGTCAATACAGCGAGTGGGCCAAAGAAAAGAGCTGTAAGATTGTTATGTCCATTGCCAATTCAGGACAATGACGATACAGAGCCAAATGATAATGATTAAAAAAAAAAAAATGTGTATATAGTTCAACTTAATACTTTTATGTGATTTTGTAACCATATTATTATTCTATATTTTTTCTTGTATTATTCAACTATGTTGTAAACTTTTTTAGATTATTTTTTATATTATGTAGAGCGAATGAAATAATTTAGCATGAATTTCTTATATTATTTTCAGTAACCTTTTTGATTGTGGGCTAAATGTTTATATTATGTTTATATTATTTTTCAATTAATTGTATAAGTTATTTTTGTTCCATTTGGTGACCGTGACCTAAATTAATGTATTATATTTTGAAGACTGTACTTCAAGGCGCCCCCTATGTTAAATGTTAAGTAATAAATATTATCAATCGATATCATTATCGTGCAGATAGTGTTTATGATATAGCAATGGGTCGGGTAATAACACCTTTATAATACGGCACGGGTCACCAGTCCAGTCTCAACGACGCGTCGGAAACATTGCCGATCATTGCACGTCGTACAATTTATATTATTATTTCAATATTAATTATTAATTATTATCAATAAATTAATTCAATATTCAATATACAGTCCGCTAGTGTTTTACATTTTTTATTATTCAAATTATAAGCTGAGCCGAAACAGATATATTTATGACGTGTTCACTTACTTCGTGTGCTTCGGTTTCGCTCGAATGTGAACTTTTTCTCTGATTGCCGATTGGTGTGGATTGAAACACGTTTATTATTATTCTACGATTTTTTTACAATATCCTATCACACTTAAACATTCATTTTTTATATGTCATACGTCATTATGTGTATTTTTGATACTGAGTAATTTTAATTTAATTTGTTCGTCAGGATAGCATGGATAGATATAACGCGCATTGTGTATCATCAGTATAATATTTATATACTACTCTTTGTTTCCCAACTGCTTATTTTTGCTACTATAGATTTACTCACGTTATTATATATTGTACTCCCCTTTTGTAGGTTTGCTTATATATTAATATATATATATATGTTTGATTCTCTTAAAAGGAACAGTACAACATCGAAACAGAGAAATCTGGCTGGTTCGGTGCTTGAGAATATGAAATGTAAATATATTTTGAAAAGTCAATGCCCAGAGTAGACAATTAAATTTCAAGCAGTGCCTATTTCTACCCAATCGATATTCATCTCGCACTATAGTCTTTCAATGTCTCGCCTCATTAGATATATGATACTTTTGTGATGAAAACATTGGGGATAAATATGGAAGGGTTGGATGTCATTGATGGAAGATCTTAGGTAGTATAAATGATTGAAATTCCAATTCTTTTAAGTTTTGAGATATAAAATGAGTGTACCAAAAATGAGCTCATACCTGTTGTTAGGACAAAATGTAGTAGTCAAATTGACTTCATGAGAAAGAGATCGAGTACGGCTTGGACACGGTGCGGCGGCATGTAAATTATTGTGGTAGCGTTGACGTGATGAGCATCAGCGTGGGGATCATGATGCCTCGTTGCACTGATTGCATTAGGGGAAGAAAAAAATAAGTATTGACTGTGCGTGGTGGTTATAGAGAGAAGCGATTGTTTTATCCCCACTCAATATTTGTTGCGTAACGTAAGAACCGATTGTTCGCGTTTGCCACGAAAAGTTCGCATACGTGTATGTTTATTATGTAGTGGTTTTGCACGTTGTTGTTGGTTCTTTTTGCAAAATATTGATTAAGGGGTGTTCTGTTAGATTTTGCGCTTATGTGAGTTATTGTCATTTCTCCTTATGTATAATATTTTGGCACTAATATTCTGTTTTTCGATTGAATGCGTGTTCTGCGCATGTGTGAAGAATATTTGGTATTTTACGTCTTGTTGTTGTCACGGAAAGGGTGTTTAGTTTATTCACACTTTCATATGTGTTGCTGGCGTTTTCGTATAATGTGTTTTTGCACTGATGTTTTATTGTGTTCCGTACACGTGCGAAGAACGTATTTCTGTTGCACATATTTAGTATTATGCTGAATGTGATGTTTCAAGATTTTGTGAGTTTTATGGTGTATGATGTATTGATTCGTGTGTGTAAATGTTTTAGATTATTTCTGGTGAAATTATGTTCTGATTTGCATCATGTTAAACTGTTGTTTTTATTTTATTGTCCCTTCGTATTGTGAATTTTGCGACGTTTATTTCGTTGCTTCGGGAAATGATGTATTGGTTCTTAAATATGAATTATGGGTTTTTAACTTTTTTTAAGTGTAATACTTGCATGCAATAATAGGTAATGCATGATCAATATTGCTGTGACCAATATATTTAATATTCTGACTTTATGCTTTAAAATGCGTATAGTTTGGTTTAAATATGTGTATTATGTAGGTTGTTTTTGTGTAATGATATTTTAATATTTGACAGTGTTGGTGCTTTGTTTGTTTTCTTGTACGTAAAGTTTTTAGCAATTATATTTTGGCACTTTAGTGAATAATATATTTGTATGCATGCGCGAGTATAATTATTGTAGACTGTTTTTTGATGGAATGGAATTCCGATTTCGTAATAATGTATTTGTGTTGCGTAATATTCATTTATCGTATAATTTCATTACAACCAAATATGGGCATTATTCAGTGCGCGGACGTCTTGAGAGCTTACCGGAGTGATAACATGATGATGTAACTGTCTGGGAATGTTGGTTATGTAATATAATTTTATGTTACGTAATATGTTTTAATTGCGTTTATTTTATTCTAACACCCAATACCAGCACGTATGGTACACTGATTTTATGATTTTTATTCAAATATAACGTAGTGTATTATTTATATATTACAATATGATATGTTATCTACATTATTTGCTATCATCATTTCCACATGCTTTCCATCAAACCCATTTAACCTGTGCACAAATACAAGAATAATATGTTAGAAGACATTTTACATCTAATTCGTGGCATTTCAAGAAATACCGATCTTGAGATGAATGAGGAAATAAATAATCAGGCTTTGCTCTTGATCGAAGACATGTGCTACCTCATGTGGGGTACTTTATTAGTCAGGTTAGGAATGCCAGCGCCAAATCGTGAGATTAATGACGCATCTAATCGAGAATTGGAACGAGAACGTGAATATGATCATCAGAAATTAGATTTAGTAGTTCAAACGAATGGAACGCTTTCTGAATCCCCAACAAAAGATAGTTTATGATACATGAATGAAGGCAATTAATGATGGAAATGGTCGTTTATATTTCCTGGATGCCCCTACTGGTGGAACTGGTAAGACAATCCTCGTGTCAGTAATTTTAGCCACTGTTTGTGCGGGATCCATTGCAGTTGTAGTTGCTTCTTCTTTCTTCTGGTGATTTTCGTCAAACACTGCTAGTAATTCCAAGATCAACTGCCACCGACGAAATAATCGCTTGCCTCAAATTATCGAATTTATGGCGCTATGCGAAGAAACTTCAGCTAACAACAAATTTGAGAGTTGCATTTCTGAACGATACATCTGCTGAAGATTTCTCTGAGCAATTGCTGACTATTGGTAATGGTCGAGTACCTGTCAATGAATCGAGCGGATTGATTTCATTTCCACCTAATATCTGCAACTTTATCTCATCGAACTATGAACTCATCAACAAAGTATTCCCAAACATCATTACTACCCACAAAAAAAAAATGAATGGTTGAGTGAGCTAACAATTTTGGTGGCTAAGAAAAAAGATGTAGATGACCTAAACTACATAATTCAGAATGAGATCATTGGTACACTGCATTCATTAAAATCTATTGACTGTGTAACTAATGAAGATGAAGCCACCACCTATTTTTTGAATTTTTAAACTCCTTGGATGTGCCTGCCCTACCACCGCACAATTTACGACTAAAGGTTGGCTGCGTAGTAATCATGCTTCGAAACATAAACCAACCAAAACTGTGCAACGGAATGCGTTTAGTGGTAAGTAAAATGATGAACAATGGGATTTACGCCTCGTTACTCAAAGGAAAATTCGAAGGTGAGGAAGTTCTCATCCCGATGATCCCAACGGATATGCCGTTTGAGTTTAAACGACTTCAATTTCCTATCCGTCTTGTATACGCCATGACCATTAACAAATCACAAGCCAATCCTTGAAATTTTGTGGTCTAAATCTAGAAAATCCATGTTTCTCCATGGTCAATTTTATGTGTCATGTTCACGGGTTGGAAGACCATCTGCGTTATTTGTTCTTGCTTCTGATAATAAAACAAAAAATGCCGTCTATCACAAGGTGCTTCACTGAATAGCGCAACCCATGCATAAAAGTACAAAGCTAATAAATAATCATCAAAATAATTGATTTTTTTTTTAAATCCAAAATTTGCTCATTTATTGTCTCTAAGGAGAAACAAGGTTTGCTGGATCAGCTAGTTTTATAATAAATAACAGTGGTAAATAAAATAAAAAAGTCTTTCCATTTTGCAAGATTTTTGTGATGACCTAAATAATATGATTTCATATAATATTATGTAATATTAAAAAAATTGGAAAACAATTAAGAGCCAACCTCCTTGTGGTGTAATCTGTGTGCTGGGAAATGATAATACACTATAAAAAATAAAATAAAGAGAAATAAGGAAAAACTTAACCTAAACATATTGGTACACAAACATAAGGTTTTTTTAAAAAATATGATGTACTCAAACGTTGTATTCATTTTTGGTGTCTGAAAGAATGTATTCCTAAACCTTTGTTTCCAATAGTTCTCCAAGCCAAATGTAAAAATATATTTTCGTGCCCAAACGTGTTACGGCGTTTAGTTTTGCAAATCATCAGTATAAAACTGTCAAAAAATGGCCACAACGGTGATAATTTTTAATTGTTTTCACATTTACAATATGCTGTAACTATTTCTAATGTTATCAGATAAAAAATCAAGGGCTGGTTTTTTGCTTTGCCCTTCCCTTCCCCCATATGGGCTGCACCACTGTTCCTAAGCCTTTGATTTACTATTTTGATATAATTATTGATAATATTTTTTCTTTTGTTTTCCAGATGGTAGTATGAAACTGTTTTTGTGTTTATTTATTTCATTGACATTTATAATTAATTTTTGTTTGGAAATTTCTTACTACATTTACATTTTTCAAAAGCAACGTTTTTCATAAAAAAATTTTTGGGAATCATAAAAAAACATTTAAATCAGAAATACTGTTTAGACGTTAGATAATCAGTACATTACGGGGATCGTGATCTTTCCTGAATGTACAGCAAATTTTAAGGTCAGCTGTATTGTAGTTATAATTATATTTTCCTCACATGAATTTTCGTTGTAATAAATATGGTTACGTTTTCAGTGTGATTGATAAATGCAAATATTTTGAGTATGTACTTTGCAATTCAAAATGTTTTTAATTCTATGTTTTTAATAAATAAATTAATGCATCAGGAAATGTCTATACAAATTATATTTTTACCAAAAACTATTACAATTCCTAGTTGGTCTCCTACTAAAATTATTGTAAATTTAGTAAGAAATTTTAAAATAAATCACCACATTTTCATCATTGGCCATAAAATATTACAATAATTATTCTTAAACATTATGATTTTGTATTTTATTTCTAGGGATAAGTAAGAGAATTTTATTTTTGATGATAATTTTATTTTATACGTTATGTTAGATGAATTTTACATGTGTACTTAGTTAAACTGATTATGACTTAAATATTTATATAATATTTTATTTTATTTCGATAGTAGATGTGAATTTATTTTTGAAGCACCTAAATTCAATTTTTAGGATTCTTAAAAATTATCTGTTAACCATAACTTATTAAATTCTATTGTTGGTAATTATCCACATATTTAAATTTTTAGTTCATTAGAAAATCTTATAGCATAATAATATTAATTATTATTAATATTTTATATTTAATAACTACAATTTTATTTTTTTTCAGTTTATAAATGTATGTATTCAGTTCTATTTTGTATAACATATTTGTCCTATACCCATAGAAAATTATTTCTACAATTTGTATTTTTAAGGGAATTGTATATTTTTATAGTTGTATTTTAGTTTTGCTGTATATTGTGCCAAACCCAATTATAACTCTCAAGTCAGGTGCGACGTACCTACCTTATAAGTTATAATGGTCATCGTTGTTTATCTTCTATTTTTTTATGAATGATAGTGGTAATTAAAAATAATATTATGAAAGATGTATTTTCTGGTTTTTTTTATAATTGCTGTCAGAACTTATCAATACTGTACATTAAATTTTCCACCATATAAAATTAAACAATAGATATTTCAATATAATCAACATGAATTGAAATTAAACAAACCCTCGACTCCTATTGGTAGAACTTTTTACAATTCTACATTGATAATAAAATATTTTGTAAAAGGACAATATATTAGGTAATTTCTATATTTCTTAGATTTTGAAACATAATCTATATTTCATGAAGTTATTTATTAAATAATACCTATATTCTTTATTTTTTTTTTGTAGCTAAGAAAAGTACGTGCATTTTGTATTTTTAAGAGTGATTGATTTTGCAATTTAATGTATGTGATTTTTGTCTCATAACTTTTTTCATGACCACCATCCTCAAATGTTTACTTACCCAACCAGTTACAATTTTAGAAATGAATCCGTTTAGTCTTGGTGGCTTCACGCCAAAGACACCTAATATTTGGTATAACTATTATAACCTTTTCACCCTTTATATCATGTAGACACCTGGTTCGTAAACTATAAAACATAAACCAATGTTTCAAAATATATTATTTATTAAATGATTTCAAATAAACTAGTCTACTTAATTCACCGTTTTATATAAGCATTGTCTTATCTTTACTATACTATATATTATACAATTATACGGTAGATACATTAAAACAAATTCTAATTTCCTAGTTTTCTTATTTTTAGTTCATATATCAAATAGTACGTATAATATACCTTTTGAATTTAATTTAATGTAAAATATATTTATAAACGTTGACCAATTTTCACCGATCAAATTTAATAAAACATGTTTTTGAAAATCAACTATTCAATATTTTGATTCGTGTAAAAAATACAACAAACAAGTGTAGTAATATTCTATTCCAACTATTATTATTATTATTATTATTATTATTATTATTATTGTTATTATTATTATCATACTATTATACTAATCAGTAGCTGTAGTACACGCGTCGATGAAGGTGTTCGATGTCGTCACATATTTTTGCAGCTCTTAAATATTGTCACTAATAAGTTATTTGTTTCTATTGTTTGTATTGTTTATGAAATCAATCATTATAATTAATTGTAATACTAACAGTGTTTTTATTTGATTCCTGACAAATTGCTCAGCGGACGTGCAACCGCCGGTATGCCGCTACAACATCAGAAGTGGGATAAAGATACCCTAAGATTCCTGAACGATTTTTTTTTTTACTGTGCGTGTATTGTAAATTTTCGTCAAGAAAAATTGTCGATTCGATTTTCGAAAACGTGACCATGTGAGTATTATTATTTAATATTTATTAGTATGGATAAAGAGCCGCAGTCCGACCATAATTACGCGTCGTCCGATGGGAAAACCCTGCAATTGGATGGTGTAGCGAAATTAGCGGGAAAATGTTTTATAGATTACGTTGCGCCAAGCGATCAACCAATGATGCCAGGGAGTAGCAATGATTTTGCACAGAAATCCACAGTGCCCTCCGGCGTTGATAGTAACCTTATCAGTGTAAACAAGGCGCAAGAACAAACTATTGATACGAATAGTCTTATGGCCGTATTGTTAGAGCAAAATCGACTTCTTATGAACCAAATGAATGAAATTATGCAACAGCGATAGGTACCGAGCCCAGTCAGTGTTCATAGTGTTTCATCGAATGGTCCGAATGGATACTACGTGATGCCGGATTTTCATCAGTCATTACCCGAATTATCGGAACCGAATCTCACGCTGAAGCGTCGAACTGGATTAAAGGCATCAATTTGACTGCCGATTTACATAACTGGCCAGATACCTTCAAGCTCGAAATTGTACGAACGAAACTTAAAGGTGCTGCTCGTAATTGGTACCTGGGACGCAATTTCTCTGGTTGGGAACACTTTGAACAACAGTTCAAAGATGCTTTTATTGGTACGCAAGCATCAATTGTTGACCTTACGAAATTGTTAATTGCACGTCAACAAAGAAAAGGCGAAACCGTTAACGAATATTTCCACGATAAAGCTCGTATGTGCCGGGAGCTCAAACTTGACTTTGGTGAGTCCAAACGGCAAATTGTTGAAGGTATATTTTTGCGTGAACTGTGTGTTTATTTATTGAGTAGAAGCCACAGAAATGAAAATGAGTTACTAATTGATATTGTTACGTTCAATAAGATAAATGACTCCCGAGCTGCACGTTTTAAGACTGTACCGCGACTAGTGCAGGCAGAAGTATTAACCAAGACTGATAGCCCTAAGCCTGTAGTAGTAAATAAGCTTTCAAGTTCAGTTGTGAATCCTAAACAGTCATTTCAAAAGGTTAAGGCTCGATGTTACAACTGTGGATCGTTCGAGCACATCTCACCAACTAGTACTAAGCCAAAACGACCAAAGGGTTCGTGTTTCAAGTGTGGGTCTGCAGATCATCAGATTAGCCAATGTACTTCAGATCAGGGTCCAGCCAACAGTCAGCATCAGCAAGCTCCTAACAACTCAGCCATGGTATTGCAGCAGTCAGATATGGTAACTCCGGCTTATATTATAAATATAGATGTAAAATTTAACAATAGTTTGTTATCAAATATTTTGGTCGTTGTTGATACTGGTAGTCCTATAAGTTTAATTAGGAAACAAGTGTTACCAAAACTTACTGAAATTGTAACTAGTCCAATTAACTCTGGTATTGTAGGTATTAACGGATCAGAATTGATAATTTTAGGTCAGATGTATGTAGATGTTTTTCAGCCTAATATTGGCGATCCACTAAATATTAGATTAAATGTAGTGCCTAATGATACAATTAAATGTGATTGTTTACTGGGTAGAGATTTTCTGTCGCATCCAAGGGTCATTTTTGGAGTTAATAATGGTAGTTTTGAAATTTCAATTAAACGTAGTGACATAATATCATTTAATGAAATTCTTAACTTGGAGATTTTGAATATTGAAAATGACAGTATTAATCTTAAATTGGACCATACTCTACCTGAGCACATTAGAGTGAATATGAATAATATATATAAACAATTTAATTTAGATGATGTTAACGGGCAAGATTATGAACCATTGGTTAGTGAACCTTTACAGATAGTCATAAAAAGTCAGGATGTGTTTAGCTTCCAACCAAGATGATTGTCATATTATGAAAAAAATAAATTACAGGAAATTATAAATTCCTTACTTAAAGATGGTGTAATTAGAGAAAGTAACTCAGAGTATAGTAGCCCAATAGTGTTGGTTAAGAAGAAGTCTGGTGAACTGAGATTGTGCGTAGATTATAGAGAACTTAACAAAAGATGCTGCAGAGATAGATATCCAATTCCACTAATCGACGACCACCTGGCACCTTGACCTATTGAGAGGAAAAAAATATTTCTCAAGTCTTGATTTAAAAGATGGTTTTCACCATATTGAAGTGGCAGAATCATCTAGGAAGTACACATCTTTTATATCTCCATTAGGCCAATATGAATTTTGTAAGATGCCATTTGGACTTTGTAATGGTCCAAGTAAGTTCCAAAGATTTGTCAATAATATTTTTAAAGAACTTATTAAAACAAATAAGGTTTTAGTGTATTTTGATGACATTATTATTGCTACTGAGACTCTTGAGGATCAATTAAATATTTTATCAGAAGTTTTTGACCTGATGAGGAAACATAAATTGCAATTGAGGTTAGATAAATGTCAATTTCTTAAGCGTGAAATTATTTACTTAGGATATCAAGTTGATGCATCCGGTATTCGGCCTAATCCTAAGAATGTTTCAGTTATTAAGGATTATCCTGTTCCAAGTAATACTAAAGCCCTTAAAAGTTTTATTGGTTTAGCCTCTTATTTCAGGCGCTTTATTCCCAACTTTGCCATATTAGCTAGACCACTTTATCAATTGCTTAAAAATAATATTCAATTTCATTTTGGGATAGATCAAATTAATGCTTTTGAATTAATCAAACTTAAACTCTGTGAAAATCCACTATTATGTTTATTCAATCCAGGTGCTGAAACTGAATTGCATTGCGATGCATCAAGTCAAGGATTTGGATCTATTTTATTGCAAAAACAATTTGATGGGAAATTTCACTCTATTTTTTTTTATAGTCATCGGACATCAGATGCAGAATCTAGATACCATAGCTTTGAGCTAGAAATGTTGGCCATAGTTAACTCAATTAAAAGATTTAGAATTTGTCTACAGGGCATTAGGCTTAAGATTGTAACAGATTGTAATAGCATAACCGATGACTTTAGTAAAAAAAGATATCAATCCAAGAATTGCCAGATGGGCATTATTCTTGCAGGATTTTGATTATCAGATAGAACATAGACCAGGTACGAGAATGCAAAACGTTGATGCTTTAAGCCGTAACCACATTTTAGTTATTGAGGGGTATACTTTTAACCAAGCACTCTCAATTAAGCAAAGCTGTGACCCAGAAATAAAGAAATTAGTTAAGATGTTAGAATCTTCAGAGCACAAGCTCTATGAACTTCGAAACGGTCTGGTTTATAGGAAGAGTATGGCCCTCTTTTGTTTTATGTCCCAGCTGATATGTGTAGTAACGTAATCAGATCTTGTCACGATGATATGGGTCATGTTGGTATTAATCGTACAACAGAAAATATTAAAAGAACATATTGGTTCCCCAACATGTCTGAGTTAATTAAACAACGTATTGAAAACTGTCTCAAGTGTATTATATTTTCTTCAAAAACTGGGAAAACAGAAGGGTTACTTAAATTGGTGGATACGAATGATACTCCCTTTCATACCATACACATAGACCATTATAGTCCCTTAAATCCAACAGTGGGTAATTATCGCCACATATTTATTGTAGTTGATGCGTTTAGCAAATTCCTTACACTATACCCAGTTCAATCTGTTAAGACAACAGAGACATGCACAAAACTTCTTGAATACTTTTACTATAGTAAACCAATAAGAATTATTTCAGATAGAGGTACAAGTTTTACCTCTGACATATTTAAAAACTTTTGTAAGGAACATAATATTCAACATGTACTTATTGCTGCGGGTTCCCCTCAAGCCAATGGGCAGGTGGAAGCAATTAAAGCAATGATTTCAAAAATCATGCATGAGAAAGGGAAAAATTGGAATGAGTCTTTAAACATAGTGCAATTTGCTAGTAATAATATATACAACCGGTCTATTAAAAATACACCTAGCATGCTACTATTTGGGTTAAATCAACATGGTGAGACAAATGATTACCTAAGAATGGTTCTGGATGCAGAAAATTGTGTGGATAAGCGTAACTTAGTAAATATACGACAGAATGCTAAAGAAAACATTAGGAACGCCCAAATAATTAATAAATCAAATGTAGATAGTAAGCGGTGTATAGCTAGAACATATAAAGCAGGAGACTATGTCATGGTTAAAAATGTCGACACTACACCCGGAGTGAGTAAAAAGCATATAACCAAGTTTAAAGGCCCATATGAAGTAAAGGTAGTATTGCTTAATGATCGATATGTCATTAAGGATATTCCAGGTTTTCAAGTTACTCAGCTCCCTTTTGAATCAGTATTTGAGTGTAAACATATTAAACCCTGGATTCGACAAGTAAATTGATACTTTTCTTATTTGTGTACATTTTTCTGTACTGAAGGGTATGCTAAATAATTGCCATACCTATGTTGTGCTCGTACGGGTTGTTCCGTTTGAACGTTGTTTTTCCGGGAGTGTGAGGGTTCAATTTTTGGAGAGAGTACAACAAAACAGTTTTAAAGATTTATGTACTAATATAATTTTATTGTGAGTCGAATTATATAATTCACTGTATAATTTATTATTGGTCGTCAACACGACGTACAGGTTTAAAAGAGCTAAGACGACTGACTCTACGGTTCCCTAGTGGGTGCCTTGTAGCTACTATATTCCGGGAGTCACCCACACATTAGGCGTTACCCGTATACTACAATAATATACTCTTATGTTCTAATACAACAGGCTAATACTATATACTAATAGCTAATGCGTTCATAACACCCCCCGGGTTAGACGGAAGATCATGACCCTCTGTTTACAAAACTATTTTGGGTGATGATTTTCCTTCCTTTAGAACTACTTCTGTTTCTATGTTGGCTGGTTCCGTCAAACTCGGTTGGCTTACATTTTTTATTTTGCGTTTGTATACTATAATTATTATGCTTAAATTAAATATTATAATTAACGGTATACAGATACAAATAATCAAACCAATATTTGCTGTTATTGATTCGTTAGTTGTATTGCTCTGGGTGACAACTTCATTTTCCTCATAGTTTTCAAAAATAGACTCCGAAGGTAGTACATTTTTTACAAAAAGGGTTTTATGAATGTATCGAGATATATTTATGTTTGGTACAAAGTCTGAATCCATATCAGAGTACATAGTTCTGAATGGTATCATATGATAACCTGCAGATGAAGCGGAACATTGTTCACTAAGAGATATAATTCCTGTACCATAAATTTGTTTAATAATTTGATTATAATTTAAACAGGTAATAATTAAATTTTGTTGATTCACTGTATATAACCATGAATTTGCCGACATTAACTTATGGAAAATACCGTGTTTGATTGACGTGTATTTAAACTTACAAACATTTTCAATGGTTGCTAATTTTGCATTAATAATTAAATTGATTTCGCAATCATCTGATGTTGTCACCCTCTGAGTTACAAGATTTTTACATACTTTAAAATGCTTTGTGTCGTAGCACTTACTAAATTCGTTTTGATCTAAGTTAACATAATACTCTTGATCAATAGTTAAAGCTAAATACTTAATCCTAGGTTTAATGAACATATAAATATTGTTTTCCATTAATATTGGGTTAGGTATAATATTATATAAATTGTATAAAGTACTAGAAACAATTGGAACAGTATTAATAAACATAATTATATCATTATTTCTAACAATAGTTGTTTGCATAATTTTAAAAATTTCTGACATATCCGATAAGTCTAGTTTGACCGGGACGTCTAAATTAGATGGAAGGTTTAATTTAATTGTTTTCATTTCTTCTAATAATTGAGCTGAGGATATTACTAATGGGTGTAGTTTTCCCAGAATAGCAAAATGTAAGATTTGATTTATTCTCATTAATTCCAAAGAGTATCGGTTATAAATTGTTTCTAAATTTAAAATTTGGTTTTTAATTATTTTGTTCATATTCTCATCGTTAAAGTTTTCCCTGTCGGAAGTAATATAATGACGAATCTTTCTAATATTATTTGAAACTTCTGTTGTTGCTTCTATTGGTTTTTTATCGAGCAATATCGCTTCGTTCGTACTCGCAGGAGTGATCATCATTTTATTTCCTACTATGTTTTGAGAATTTCTACCGTTTTTTATCATATTTTTTATATTTGAGTACCATTTGGTAATATTTAAACTAATAATTGTCCCAAACAATGTATAGATTATATCCCCTAAATTGTTGGATAACTGTCGTTTATTTCTTAAATTATTTTGTTCTTCAATTAATTTAAAAATTTTATAAGTATCCGATTCAAATTCATTTAAAATTTTTTTCTGAGTCTGACTTAAAATTTAAACAAATGTCATTTGTATGGAATTCTTTGTTAAAACAAAAAAAATTACAATTATTTTCAAAACCTTTAGCAGTTTCATCACAAAGTGATGACGTTTCTTCTTGTAAACTTTTAATTTTTAGGTAGTGTGTATAATAGATTGAAATATTTAAATATACTATGATCTCCCAATGAGCTGCAACTGTGCGCATGTCGGAGATGAAATCAAAATAAATCCCTGATGATTCTTTGGTCTGTGAAATATTATATAAAGAGTCTGCTTTTATAAAGCGTCCGAATGCACAAAGTGCTCTGAAACAATTAATATAAGTAATATTTTAGATCCTTTAATTTTATACTGTGATGAGATAATAAGTTTTGACATATTTTATTCGATTTTTATTTATATTATGAGTTAAAAATTTTTAGTTCGTTTTTGTGTATTACCACTTTTTTACGTCCTCGTTGTATGGATACGTTTTCATTATCATGAAGAGCGATAACTGAATAGGGCCCCATCCATTTGGGTTTTAGCTTTCCCTTTGGTTTGTTATCTTTCACAAGAACTCTATCTCCAATATCAACGTTAATTCCATGCTGCATTTTATCATATGATAATTTTGATTTTTGTTTTTTCTCAATTAGCTTATCTCGTCCTATTTTGCGTGACTCTTGAAATCGTTTCCTTATTTCAAAATTATAATCTTCGTAGTTGTAGTTTGGTTGTGGCATCCTACATAGAGAGTGTGGCACCTCTAACTGTCTACCATAAGCAAGTTCATAGAGCTGAAATCCCGTTGTACAATGAACTGAACTATTATATACAAACATGGAATATGGTAAGTATTGATCCCAATTCTGTTTTTTTTCATCGACAAAATGTCTTAAATATTCCGCTAAAGTGCGGTGCGATCTTTCTAACGCACCATTTGACTGCGGGTGATAAGCTGTAGTTTTAATTTTATCTATTTGAAGAAGCTTACAGCATGCTGTGAATATTTTGCTTAAAAAATCTTGTCCTTGGTCCGTGACTATTGATTCCGGTATTCCATGATGACAAACAAAATTTTCGACAAAAGCTTTGGCTATTGAGTTAGCTGTATGATTTATCAATGGAACTGCTGCAGAAAATTTTGTTAAATCGTCTTGCATTGTGAGTATATATGAGTTTCCTTCAGTTGTAGTTTCGAGTGGCCCGACAATATCAAGAAAAATTTTTTCAAAAGGTTTGGTAGCAGTAGATGTAACTACCATCGGTTGCTGAGTTGTGTGGTTACTACTTTTATTAAATTGGCATGAACTACATTTTTTTATGAATTCTATAACATCTTTCTTCAAACCTTTCGATGTATGGTGTAATTTAATTCGTTTAATTGTTCTAGAAATTCCTCGATGACCTCCTAATGGTGACAAGTGGAATTCTTCAATAATTCTTTGTTTCTCTTCCTCCGAATAAGATTCACCACTGTAAATCATTATCTTGATTTCAGAATTTCAAAAATATATCGTAACATCGTACGAATTTGTTCCCAATTAAGTTGATCGTAACCACTACCAATTTTGGGTAGAGCCACTTTATTTATATTATTAGATTCACAATATTCTCGTAGGTTTTTTAATGCGTAAAAAATTGTTTCATAAGTTGGCCTTTGTTTATGTGAATCTTTAGTTATTATATATAAGATATTACGTTCATTCCATTTTATAGCTGCACGACTTGCTTATTTTGTTGAAGCAACTGGTCAACTTGACCGAATTTTCTTCTAAATTCTAAAGCTATTCCTTTAGACATTTTAAAATCTTTGGACACACAATGTCCTAGTGCATAATCTGCTGTGGCTTGAAATAAGTCTCCTTCCACTTCTACGATATTTGAGTTCGTTATTATTTTTGATCGTATATCATCCATATATTTCTCGTATGCAAATGAAGTATGATCTGTGAGTTGTGAAGAAGAACTGACTATGCGAGACATATGCAATTGGTAAGTCAGATACTACTTTCCCTTGTGACAAAATAGCACCAACCGCTACGTTACTAGCATCTGTTGTAACAATAAATGGACGAGAGAAATCTGGATATTGTAATATTGGTTGTTGTGATAGTAATTGTTTTAACTCTAAGAATGCATTTTGACATAAATCTGTCTAAATGAATTCTGTATCTTTTTTCAGAAGAGTTGTTAAAGGTTTAGCAATTAGGCTAAAATTCGGTATAAAACGTCTGTAATAACCCGCTAAACCCAGAAAAGATTTAACATCTTTTTCAGTTTTTGGAGTCGGAAAATTTGATACACAATCTGTGATCTTTAGATCTGGTTTGACTCCCTTTATCTGTTATAATGTGTCCCAGGTAGCAAACTTCTTTTCTTAAGAACTCGCATTTTGATGGTTGTAGTTTTAGATTATATTTTTGGAATCTATCAAAAACTTTTTTTAATTGATTTAAATGGTCTTCTAATGATGTTCCGATTACGATGACGTCATCTAAGTAAACAAAAGCATTTATACCATTGAGTCCAGTGAGTACTTAATTCATCAGTCTTTGAAAGATCGCTGGGGCTCCTTTCAGTCCCAAACACATTCTTTGAATTCGAAATGACCTTAATCCGTGCTGAAACCTGTTTTTCCTCTATCCGTCTGGATGTAGTTTTATTTGGTGATAGCCACTCGCCATGTCTAGGCAGGTGAAGTATTTTGTTTTCCCTAGCTGATCAAGTATTTCTGTAATATTTGGCATGGGAAAAGCATCCCCAACAGTAATACTGTTCAGTTTGCGGAAATCAACAACTACTCTATATTTTTTTTTACCTAAATCATCTGATTTTTTGGGTACAATCAATAAAGGTGCATTCCGTGGGCTATCACTTGGCGTTATTATACCGTCTCGTTCCATTTCGCCAACTTGTTTAGCTATTTCTTCTTTCTGTGCATAAGGAAGTTTATATGGTTTTTGATGGATTGGTTGAGTTACTCCAGGGGTTTTGATTTTATGTTGCACTGCATTTGTATACATCATTTGGTCTCCTTCTAAAAAGAATATATTTGAAAATTTGCTACATAAATCTAGAATCACTTCCTTTTCTTCTTTGTTCATATGGTCATATTTCAGTGTGTTCTTCAGGAGTTGGATACGGTTTCCCGTATTTACACTAGTGTTATTTGTCTGTAAGTTATCCATTGAAACTATATCGAAAATTTCATGTGATAAATTTGAAAGTTTTTGTATTGGTATAACTTGAGTTTCTTCTGTTGGGTTCATAAAATTTATAAGTACTTGATTATTTTTCACAATATTTAATATATTTCCTCACAAAATATTTTCACCTATTTTTTATGAATGGATGAGTACATTTTGTTGTTCAGAAGAATCTTGAACGTCAAATTGTATTGGAATGATCATCTCATGTCGAGCTGGGATAGTAGTTGTATCATTTGTTTTAGAAGTTAATTCTCCTATACTAACGTCAATTATGATCTGATTGTCTTTTAAGAAAGGGTTTCCTAATATTTCATCTCCGCTTATTGGAAAGGTTGAATCAACGACTTGGAATTCTGTTTTGCAAATTTCATTGTTTATTGATACGTTTAGGGTTGTACTTCCTAAGGTATTGACTAATTGGTCATTAATTCCTTGCATTTGGTAAATTTTATCATCAGATAACATGACATCGTCCTGAAGTGCATTTATTTTAATTATATTAAGATCTGCTCCTGTATCTATGAGGAAATTTGCTATTCCTTTAACACATTGTGGTATTTGATACGTAGAATGATTGTTTGTTAATTTGATTTTGCATGTTAGAATATTTAATTTAGGGCTATTATTTTCAACTCGCGAACCGGACAAACGCCCTTTCTGGCCGGTTACTTTTCGTTTCCCGAATTCGATTGATCATTATTACTTGATTTTCTTGTATCTGCATTTTTCTTCTTATAGCATACGTCTATAGTATGACCAATTTTCTTGCAATAAATACACGATACTTGTTTAGTCTCCTGATTTCTCTGATTATTGAATCCTCTGGATTGTCTACTCTGCTGCCAGTATCGAAATTGTGGATTCCAAATCTACACTAATATGTATTATGGTTTGTTTTTCGGCAATATTTGCAATATTTATTAATATTCATATTATTTGGTTTGTTATTCAACAAACTTTGTGTTCCTTTATTTGATTGATAAATCTTCTCTTCTTCTAAACTATCCTTTATGGCTTCTTATAACGTTGTGTGATTCTTGGGTTTGACTACACCTCGAATAGTAGATTGTAAACCTTCAATATACGTAGTTAAAGTTGTTTCTTTTATGTAACTATGCATAGCTTAAGCGTCACCAGCTGATTTATCCATTGTGCTTACGTTACAAAGTTCAAGTAACAGTTTTTCTACTCTCGTTGTATAATCTCGTACCGTTTCACCTTGTTGGAATTTAGTAGTAGTGAGCTCTAACTGAAGATATCCGGGTGTGCGTGTAGCACAGAAAGTGCCTTCTAAATTATCCCTAAGTATTTCCCATGTGGAAATTTCTTTATGTTGGGTTATCGCGAACGCCTTGCCTGACAACTTAGTAATTATAACTTGTAATAGTACCGGTTGAACGGTTTCATCAACATTTCGCATGACAAAATTGCATGCGTTTATAAATGGGTATACCTCCTGTACATTTTCCCCATTGAAATTTGGAATTAATCTTATTGCTGTCTCTAAGGATAATGTGGCCGAAGCAGGTAGTGTCATTGTGTTATTAGATTCTATAGTTTGAATATTATCTTTTGTACTTACTAACAATTTTGAATTTAAATTTTTATTTGTTATTTTCGATTGACTACAATCTTGTATTACGTTTTCTTTTTGACGGTTATTCAGTAATCTAGTAACAGGCCTAGACGATCCTAACAGACTTATGTCAATCGGACGCGATGGTACGTAGTTTTCGTCTAAATCAGAGCACTCGGAACTACTGTTACTATTACCAGACCTATCTGGCATGCATTAAATTGTATACGTAAGAATAAAAAATAAAAATAAAAATAATTAATGATTAATTAATATGACAAGATTATCATAATTTGTAGTATCACTACTCCCTATAGTCAATACCACTATTTAAATAAAAATAATAATAATCATACAAATACTAACTTATAGTCGTATCAGTCGACAATAATACGTTAAAAAAAAAATAATGTATATGTATAATATTTTAATAATTAGCTTACAATATTACCCATGAATGCATCGCATTCAGTTGTATTGTACTCAAGTGATTGTGTGTCCCACGACGCGTTGGCGTTGGTGTAACAGCTTATCGCGGCAAAGGCGGCTGTAGCAAAACACAGCGGCGGTGGTGACTGCACGGCGGCGACGGTGACGACGGCAACGACGACAACTGCGGCGGCACCGTTGCTCAATGGTGTTGTGAAGAGTAGAACACGACGTTGAATACAATGTGTGTCCACTATAGACGGTGCGCTTGTTGTTGACAACTGGAACGCCCGTTTTCTTTTTTTTTTTGACGAGAGTAACTTATATCTCACCTCTCAACTGATATAGTCCTTATGACGATATACCTCCGTGGACGAAGTAGTTTTAATATTTGCAAAAAGAAGTATAAAATTACCTCGAATAGATATATATTAGATATATAAGTTATCCTTCTGAAGTTGTTTCTTTTCCAAAAATTATGACCGCGACACCGCTGCCACCAGTTGTTGTGCTCGTACGGGTTGTTCCGTTTGAACGTTGTTTTTTCGGTAGTGTGAGGGTTCAATTTTTGGAGAGAGTACAACAAAACAGTTTTAAAGATTTATGTACTAATATAATTTTATTGTGAGTCGAATATAATTCACTGTATAATTTATTAAAGGTCGTCAACACGACGTACAGGTTTAAAAGAGCTAAGACGACTGACTTTACGGTTCCCTAGTGGGTGCCGTGTAGCTACAATATTCCGGGAGTCACCCACACATTAGGCGTTACCCGTAGACTACAATAATATACTCTTATGTTCTAATACAACAGGCTAATACTATATACTAATAGCTAATGCGTTCATAACACCTATTTAATTGGTAATATTACTATTTTGTTTAATTTTTATTATTATATATTATTTTATTATTTTGTTTAAACAAGCTGTTGTTCTACCTTATTATAATATTTGTTATTATGTACTATACTAGCCGATCCCGCGCACTTTGTTGCTCGTCAACTATGACAACTATTAAAAGACTTGTGATTGTTTAACTCATTTTGTGTGTAACTCGCTGCAGTAGGTGCAACTCAGCCACCCTGGTAGGCAATCCGACTACGTCGGATCGCGGACAACGATGATGAGCGGCTGTATGTGCAAAAATTCGATTTGATATGCATGCTTTTACCTGATCTGCCCGATTAACCTTTGGCAACCAATAGGAATAATAAATTCTTATTTCTACTAATTATTTTTCCTATAACCAATAGCAACGATTTAAAAACCAAAGTGTCCATCGTAAATCTCAAAATCCCTGTTTGATAGCACATCCCCGGGTTGAGAATCTAAACCATTCAAGTACCCCTCCTTTTTTCTATTTTTATTATTTACTAGCTGACCTCGTGCACCTCGTTGCCCATTAAAAATACCTACTCTATATGTATTTTAGTGATTTTATTAATCTCTAAACCTTTTTTAACCTAAATTTGTTAAAAAATTAAAAAAGCAAAAAAGCATTTTTAATGGTTCTTTAATGGTTTATGCTGGCCATCTACATAAGTGCATTGTGATACACAATATTTTTCGTATAACCACGACATTCGTTGCCCCAAATGAAGTCATTTGGAAACACGAATTGTAACGACGGATATTTGTTAAAAAATGTTTCGAAATGCTCGTATCGCCTGCCACCAACGTTGATAATGGTTCGGGTGGTGCATGCAAGGCTGGAAAATTTACCTTACCCCGAGCACAGCACATTCCTGGTGCTTCATTCTTAAACTTAAATGCTCTACAATAAATGCAGAGTACATCCATTATTCCGATGGCCACGCTTGAGTGTGTGCTGTAATTAATATCGGCATCATAGTGTAGTGCACAAAGGTTCAATTCGGTGGTTCGTCTGGATCGAGCACCCATTACTCGCATGGTCCCCAATCTTGCATCTTGGTGCTCATCTGTCTCGGATGAGCGGGCCCGGGACTGCCGTTCTCGGTTGGTCCTCAATCTGGCTTCTCTTTGCCCGTCTGTTTCCGCGGCTCATGTTTCCCGCTTCTTGAGTGCTTGAACTGCGGGACTATTTATCGATCGTTTGTTGTTGGGCATAAAAAATTAACTTTGAATAGTTGCAATTCTTATAAAAGTTGCAATTGAATTCAGTTATATTGAAATAAATAATAATAATTATTATGAAATCTTGGTAACCTTAGTAACCATGGCAACCTTGGTAACCATGGTAATATGGACACACACACACACATACATTCATTTTTATATATATAGATTTATTTATTTGGTTTCCATGGTAATTATGAAACATTCAATAATATTTAAATTGATGTAATCGATTAATATTCGATATTTACACGTTTATTTTAATTAATAATAACTAATTATTTATTAACTTAATCGGACTAATTTTTTGCCTTAAACCTTCTCTGTGATGTCCTCTTTAATTTAAAAAAAATTGCACGACGATTGAATAAGTAGTTTCGGAGATTAGCCCGGACAAAAAAAAGCGACTTTATTTTATAAAGTAGTATAGATATAGATATAGATATAGATGTACTAAGCATAAGTAAATTTTTTTTTAAAAATGATAATTGTTACAAGTCATTTTACTAAATTATACTTTATTGAGTGGAGGCCACTCAAGGTCAGGTATGGCCGAACTGTAGTAATATTCTATTCCAACTATTATTATTATTATCATACTATTATACTAATCAGTAGCTGTAGTACACGCGTCGATGAAGGTGTTCGGTGTCGTCACATATTTTTGCAGCTCTTAAATATTGTCACTAATAGGTTATTTGTTTCTATTGTTTGAATTGTTTATGAAATCAATCATTATAATTAATTGTAATACCAACAGTGTTTTTATTTGATTCCTGACAAATTTCTCAGCGGACGTGCAACCGCCGGTACGCCGCTACACAAGCGTAAATTATGATATTAAAAATTGTTAATTTAAAAAGAAGAACGATTTTAATAAAATATAAATTTAACATACAATTTGGTTTGGCTTTATACTTTTTGATTCCAATAAATGTTTGATTCTATAAATAGTGAATACACTAAACAGAACTTGCTGTATTTATATGGTTGCCATTGGTTACAGAAAATAAAACAGTTAATAGGCATTAACTGAAAACGTAGTCAAGGTCGTAAAATTAAAATATTTTGTTAACACTCTTACAACTACAAGTAAATAATTTCTTAATTTACGTTTTTATCAGTCACATATATTTATATAATTAATGTAACTAAAGAGGGAGAGAGTATAAGACTTATCTTTTTGCGTAAATCTCTTTGTGTTAATTTCCTTGTGAGATATAAAAACAAACATTTTTTTTATAATATCTTAGGTACACACGATCTTTCACCAGACATTTGCACCTGGATATCATAATAAACCAACTTTATTTATTGAATTATAGTTACTGTTATCGCTGTGGAACACTATTGTTTACTTATCAAATAATTACTGGAATCAAAACGTTTAACACGAAAAATAAATTAATTGAAATCGAAAAGACTAAAATAAAGTTTTAAAATAAGTATTAGTTTAGGTACCTGAAGTACTTGGAATTAGTACGTTCGGAGAAAAAAATAAAATAATAGCTTGTATAGTTCACACCGTGGGTAATAATGAAGTGGAATTAACACGTTTTGTAAAAATAATGTCTATATAGTTTATAAGAAAAGTTGTTCTCATATGGATTACAAAGGATTTAGCACATTTTTCAACAATATTAGAAGTACCACATTTTGAAATAAATCCACGATGAAAGTAACATGTTTCGATCTTAAAACCAAATTTACAAATTACTATTTTAAATAAAATATTGATGACAAAACAATAGCACCATTCAATTTACCGCCAAAACCATGGATACTTCAAATCAGTTTTTAGTTTTTCTCTTTAAAAACTAGTAAAAAGTTCAAAAATGCATTTCAATGTTCCTAAAAAGTTGTTAGAAAAGCAATTCAAAAATATTAAAAATATAAAGACACAAATTTTTTGTAAAATCATTTAAAGTTCGAATTTTTACAAATTCATGAACATTTTCAAATAATTTTTTAAAAAATACCCACTTATACCCATATTTTTAAATTCTGATAGGTATTGCTTTAGTTTAATGTATGCAGTGATCAATTTTAATTGGTAGAGCGTAGAACCTTTTTTTCTGAAACGGTTTTGTTGGTCTACTTATTTTAAAGTTTTAAAGTTTTGATACATAGTTGTACATTAATAGGTATTCCGAAAATACCAACTATAGGACACCAACATATTTTACTCTCATAGTGATGAAGATTGAATCATTTTTAGTGGTGGTGAAGGTGATAAATAAAACCTTATAGTAAAACCGCTCTTTCATGGGTTTCTATTTTTCTTATTTATCATTGAGCACAGGAAAGTCCAACGAAAAAACATAAATTCAGCTTTGGTCCATTAAATAATGTCGTTTAAATTCATGTAATGATGGGTTAAAATTTGAGGTAGGTAGCTAAATGTTGGAGATAAATTATCACTACTCAGTTCGATTAAAGAACTACTAGTCAAATATAACAATAAAATGTTTAGTTTCTTGATAAAATACAAAACATTTTTTTTTTAGTAATTAACATTTAATTTATAATTGATAACTTAAAAAATATATTTATGGTGACATAAGTAAGGTAATCCCTGTAGGCTTCGAATAAATGTGGAGATTCACCAACGTTTAATTTTATGAATTATTTAGATAAATATTTTATTGAATCTATTTAATATTAATTAATCTAAAGAGTTACCTACTGACATACCTATATGATATATGTATTGGTACCAAAAATAATTGGAAATTGTCATAATGTAGTTTATTTTTATAGGAGTATCATTAAAATTCATTAGGTTTATGAAAGGTATGTATAACAATAGTATGTATTAAAGATTACAATTAATTATAGAACGGCACTATAATAAAACTAACTAACTGTAATAACTGTACCTATAACAGTATAGTAAACTATCGATCTAGTATAGGTTGGCGGAAATGTGAGAATAACCTCATAGTTTTCCAGCTGAAGTAAATGGTGGATAAAGAATTACAGGACATCCCAGGAAACATAATTATTTTTCGAGTCCTAGTTGTCATGTGTTGGGTTAGGATTAGAACCTAACCTAATCTATTGGGCTTGGACACAATTTATTTTTGTATTTTTTTTTTTGGTGGTTTTTAAATATTTTTGATAAACATTTTTCTGTCATGGTTAAAAGTATGACTATAAAAATTTACAAAATCAGGAAATTTAAATTTTATTTTTAAGTTTATGATAATTGAAAATAGCAATATTTTTGTTGTAAAAATAATTACAATTGCTTTGATATCGAATAAAATATTGCCTACTTTGCGGTAAAAATATTTCTTCATAGGTAACTCTTATTCATATACCTACGTAAACAATCGAGTTATACAAAATTGTGGTAATGAAAATAATGCACACATTCCAAAAATCTAATATCAAAAATACCCATTTATTTTTCAGAAATGAATCCAGTTACTCAATTTTGTGATACTAAATTTGATGAAAACATAACTTATTTTTTACAATTTATAACTTTATAATGTATAGAGTAACGTTTCAATCTGTTGTCTTATTATTTTATGATAAATATAAATTAAATTGCAGTCTTATACAGTATTAATTTAATTGTAATAATATTTTTAGGTTCTTGTTAAACTCCCAATATTACATATATACAGGCCCAATGATTACATTTGTTATTTAAATGTTATACATATCTATTATTGATATTATTATGGAAATTTTTTCGTACACAAAAATAAAAATTGACTTATAATGGGATGAATATTTTGTTTCTTTTTCTGATTGTAATAATTATCATTTATGTTCTAAGAAAATATGTGTTTAAGTCCTAAAAGATACAAACCATCGTCCATTATACGAGTATTTTAATATACTGCACGAATTTGTTATCTGCACTACTATATTATAACACCATTTATATTATTATTCCTATTGTTAAATGTATTTTCAAATTTATCCGAATTTATATATTTACGTATTGATTAACATGCTATGTCATACTGAAACCTACCTATTTTACGCAGCTCGTTTTAAACAATTAATAAAGTTGTTATCGCTATTTATCTATAATAGTATTACTATTATCTCTTATGTAATATAATATATCATGTCACTGACTTTGTTTCAGTCAAGTTTGTTTTGAAATACCAATCATTTATATCTATATATATATATATATTATTGTTTATTTAATAATTTTAATCTATACTTAATATTATAAAGAAGAAAGATTTGGATGTTTGTAACAAATAAACCCGAAAATTACTGAACCTTTTTCAAAAATTCTTTCACAATTAGAATGCTACATGATCCCTGAGTAACATAAGCTAATTTAAAAACGTTAAATTAGAGGTCCAACCCGGGGAGGTTCTCAAACAGTGACTTTAAGATTTATGATGGAAATGCTTGTTTGTAAACCATAGTTGCTAGTGGTTTTAATTATAATTATCATTATTAAAACGCCTGTTGGTACAGTTGCACTTTTGTGTATTTTAGTATAGAATCTGTACAGCTTACAAAAAATACTATGGATTGCAATACGGGAAGGTTATGGGATTTCTAGGTCATAATAGCACACATAATTCAATTATTTGGTTTTATTTATTTTGATTTTTGAAATTAGATAATTAATTAATTTGATAAGTTGATGATAAAGACAATATACAATAACTATTAACAATTATAATTCAATTCAAAATTTCAATATTCAATAGACATATTATTTTATATTATTATTTTTTATTACACTTCCTCGCCGTAAGCCATGCGAGCATGACCTACGGTGCACCTGCTCGCTCGGTCGCTCTCGAATTATATCGTGTTTCTTTCCCTACGGAATTTTTCTACTTCACTGAGTTCTTCAACGTATTTACACATCGTCATCAGCGGCTCTCGGAGTTCGGTCACCCCGACCACAAGTAATATTATATAACTTAACTCATCTATTAAAATATTTACCTTAAGTTTAAACATTCAATACCAACGCAACTGCTCACTCTATAACCAAACCCGGGCACTGCCCGCGTATCGACCTTTGGACCCCCACCAGATAAGCTAAGTCACGTAACCAGCTAACAGTCTCCCCAATTACGATTGTCAACAATAAAATCGTAAACAAACAAAAAAATCACGATAAGACAAAAACCACGGACTAAAATATACAGGACTGGTAATTTTGCAAACTTTTTTTTTTTTTCATTTTCTTTACTTTTGTTTTTATTTGTATGTAAAGCGTACTGCCTCATCCTCACAATAATAAAGTTGTATATAATATGAGTTAGTACATCTTGTTTGTGTTCAATACATGGAAAATGTATGAACTTATTAGTTTCAAAGAATTCATCGATAGTCAATAAGAAAACGTTATTATTATCGCAGTGCTTAGCAAATGATTTTTCAACAGTACTCAGCAATCCAAAAATAAAATCATTTGATTCAAAAACAATTTGTTTTTCAATAACAATTTTAGCTTCATTAAATTCTATGAATTTAATCAGCTTATACAATGCAACAATACATCCATCATGATATAATGACCAACCAACTGGCAATAATAAACTTTCATACCACAGTTTTGATTCCTTTAATAAATCATATGAAGTTAGGTAGGTATATATAAATTAAATAATCTACATGGTCTATATTATGACAATTAATCACAAACATACTATTAATGTTGGTGTTTGACATAATCTCTTAGGCTTGGGTTCACCAAACAATTCTTTCCTAAATGACTCAGTAACAGGTGTACAAGATTCTCGAGGTTCTGCAGGCAAATCATTTGTTTTGTGAATATCAAATGGTGAATTAAATACTGATGGAAAAGCACCTTTTTTTAGCCCAATTAAATTCCTTTTAAACTGTGTATAGAATTATTGAGTTATAATTTATAATGACCAAGTAGGTACTAATATAGTACCTACCTAAATGGCTAAATACAAATAATTATGTTTTCTTACTTCCAAGTCATTACACCCACTATAACTGTTAATCAAATCTTCTTTCCTAAAATGTTCTATACAGACGTATGTCACTTTACGTTTATGATTACCATTTACTTTATTAATAATTTCCTCCCACGATTCTCGAACTTTAAATAACTGAACATTGGACCGTTCCTTAGTGGTACATAAAAATACTGAACACTGGCGAGGCATTTTAATTTTATAACTTCAACACAAATGTAGAAAATAGTCGTAATTATTAAAATAAATCAAGCAGTAGATCTAGACGCTCTAGTAAGTAGTAAGTAAATGTCTAAATTCTAAATACTCTACTATTTACTAATGGAATGAATATAAAATATGCAATGAGACCAATGTAATTTATTTTCTGTGCCAATGTATTTATAGAGAAGTAATGGTAGATGAGCATAAGCCTACTAGATAGCGCTAGGTGTCCTACATGTACCTATTGAAAACATTTGGTATCCAGCCCTCTACCACCCTTCAGCCACATCGTTACCAGTCCTGTATATCTTAGTCCGTGACAAAAACTAATGAAGGTAAACGCGCCTTATCTACATCATCCACCCCACCGTCCTCACCGTCTGCCATCATTGCCAAGAAAACGAAACTATTTGTGACACCAAACCGCTATGAAGCTCTAATCGCTGACGATGATAATCCAAACCTTGATAACGCTGCTGAAATCGAAGAAATTGGCCACTCAGTCAAAAATGTAATAAATATCAGGCACCATCAAACAAAATCACCACTCCCAATGTTCTTTGTTGATCTAAAGTTTAGATTGAGTTTAGTTTTGGGTGATAGGGGGGCGGTGAACTTTTTTCCGTTCAAAGGAACGCACCAAGATTTATCTTGGTAAATGTTTAAATTTTTATCGATTACTAAAATAAACTCGTGATTATGAAATATAAGTTACACATACCAGAGCGTCAAACGTTTGCTTATCTGTAATCGTTTTCGAAATTATCTTTATTACTCTTTAACTGCATTATGCTTTTTCTTACTGTACTTTCAGTATACATTTAGATTTTACCCGTGCCAGTTGTGTTAGTTTTCGTTTCGTGTTTCGGTTTATATTAAAATTGTATATTTTTCAACGATGTCAGAAGCAAAAAGGAAATGTCGCCAATATAATACAAATTACTTGCATCTTCAAAAAATTCACCCAGACAAACAAAATAAAAATTTGTTATTTTTTACGAATATTAGGGACAAGTTTTTGAAGGCACCGTCAGTCTCAGGCTTACTCACAACTTCTTCAACACAATGTGACGATGGTTTAATAGCCTCTTATAATATATCAAAATTAATAGCTAAATCAGGAAAAGCCCATACCATTGGTGAACAATTAATACTGACAGCTATCAAGGAAGTTCTAGAAACAGTTCTACACCATTCAGCTTCATACAATGTCATTAAAAAAGTTCCATTAAGTAACGATACTGTGCGACGACTAATTGATGAAATGGCTGAAGACGTAGAAGTTTCTTTATGCGTGCTCTTGGTATCCAACAAATTTTCCCTTCAAGTTGACGAATCGACATTGCCTGGTAACGAGGCTTTACTGTTGGCGTATGTTCGACTTTTTAAGGAAGGAAAAATCATACAAGAGATGCTTTTTGCAAGAACCTTGATAGCAGATACTAAAGGTGAATCTATTTTCAATACCGTCAAAGATTATTTTAGAGCAAAGAATATTCCTCTTGTGAACATTATGTCTGTTGCCACTGATGGAGCGCCTGCAATGGTGAGTCGTCATCGTGGGTTCATCGCCTTATTAAAGAAAGAAGTACCAGGTATTTTAGCTGTTCACTGCGTGATCCACCGACAGCATTTAGTTGCGAAAAACCTGAGCGACCGTTTGCATCAGTCATTACGATATGTCATCTCTGCTGTCAACAAAATTCGCAGTAATTCTCTCAACGATCGACTATTTGCTCAGCTGTGTAAAGACAACGACGAAGAATTCAATCGTTTGATTCTACACACCGAGGTTCGATGGCTCTCCAAAGGCGCGTGCCTCAACAGGTTTTGGAATATATTCGAATCTATACTTGAGTTCCTTGAAGAGAAAGATGTAGATCTGAGAAGTAAGTTGCTACAATTTAAGACCGATATCGCTTATATGACCGATTTATTCGCAAAATTCAATGACATCAATTTGCAACTTCAAGGCGACGAGCTCAATTTCATAACAACTAAATCTATTATTTCCGCTTTCCAAAAAAAACTAACTTTATGGAAGCACAATTTTGGACGCAACGAGTTTAGCCAGTTTCCAATCCTGTCAGATCTACACAAGAACAATAAGATCTCGTTTGATGACACACAAATTTACTGTCAACACCTTCAATCTTTGGATAAAGATTTTTCACAACGTTTTGAAGATATTTTGTCCCTGGAAGTTCCTCAATGGGTCATAAACCCTTTTGTAAATATTGAATCAGCAAAACTACAGTATCAAGAAGAATTGATCGAAAATCGTGAAAACCTCACAGAATTTTGGCTCCAGTCTACTATCAGTCGAATTTATCCTGGGCTGTGGACTGTCGTACAAAAATTATTAATTACCTTCCGTTCCTCTTACCTCGTTGAGCGAGGATTTAGTGTGGTAACGAATCTAATAACTAAAAAAAGAAATCGACTCGACATCGTCAAAAGAGGAGACTTACACCTTCATCTCACAAACATTGAACCAAACGTAAAAAAATTGGCTCTGGATCACCAAGCACAACCATCTCACTGATCAATACATTTAAAAACATTTTAATTATCCTCTTAAATTATATTTAAACATAAATTTTACATTTTATTTTCATTATATTCACATTTGTACATATATATATATTATATTTATTAATTATTCAATATTAAACTTTTCATGTATAATATTTTTATTTTTATTTTAATGAAGTGGGGGGGGGAGGCGTTGAAAAATATTTTGCTTCTTAGGTGGGCGGCCGTTATGAAAAGGTTGAGAAGCATTGCTCTAGGCCAAAGATTTATAATCGAAGGTGATCTAAACGCGAAAAACATACTATGGGGCTGTTGCACCAACAACCCTCGCGCTAACACCCTACACAACCTATCGCAACAAAATAATTACAAAATTCACGCTCCTCCTTCCCCAACCTATTGGCCTACATCGCTAAGAAAAAGACCAGATATTCTAGATATATTTGTCATGTAAATCCCTAAAAGCCTCCGCAATACATTAACCAACCTCGATGATCTATGTTCTGATCACTCGGCAGTCCTTTTCACAATAGACACAGCTGCCTTTAAAAAGCCGAACAAACCTACTCTCACTCAAGGTCGTATGGACTGGGAAGTCTTCAGAACCCAACTCGTTAACCGTATAGATCTCAAAACTAGACTAAAATCAACTAAAGACATAGACGATGCTGTTCACGCCCTCACAACATCAATTCAACAAGCAGCTTGGTCCTCCTCCACTATTCCTAACCCACTCAATAAACCCACCTCTGATCTTCCGCATTTTGTCAGAACTCTAATATCGGAAAAAAGAAAAGCACGCGCTGTTTGGCAAAGAACTAAATATCTCTCTGACAAACGACTATTTAATCACCTCACCAATTAACCCACTACCAACCTCACCACCACCGGTGACTTCGCCGATGATAAAGCCATCCTGGCTCTCCACCATGACCCACTCGAGGCATCCAGCAGAATCCAAACCCACCTTGACATCCTCTCGACATGGTACAAAGAATGGGGGTTCAAACTCAATGAATCCAAATCCATCCACTGCACATTCACTCTCAGACCAATAAGCTGCCCCTCTATCACACTCAACAACCAACCTCTCCTGACCGCTCAAAATGTCCGTTACCTAGGTTTATACCTAGATCGTCGACTCACGTGGGCTACCCACATACGTAACAAACGACTTGTACTAAATAATCGTCAAAGACTGTATCAAATGATACCCTACACAGGGACCTCCTCATTCCGACAGTAAAAAACGTCGCCAAAACCCTATATAAACGTTTTCACCTTAAACTTTCAAATCACCGAAATCCTCTCATCCAAAACCTATCCTCCCGAACAATCCCGGGCGACCCTGGCCGACGTTTAAAGCGTAGCTGGTGCCGTGACCTACTAGTCGACTAGTCCACCATCCCGTTATGAAGTGCTATTAATGAATAGCTTCTTCTTCAAGCCAACCATGACCATTGCTCTATAATTGTATTACCCCTCCATTGTGCTTATTGTAATTATATTTTATACAGATTGTACAAATAAAAACAAATATGAAAAAAAAAAAAAAAAAAACTTTTATTACAATTTATACAAGTATATTATCACTCGTGAAAGTTAATATTGTTTTACTACTTTGTCGACTACTCATAAGCATTTACAGAAAATTGAAGATAGCACAACCTAGAAAACAAAAACTCTCTAATCATATTAGAGTGTTTATGAGACTAAAAATAGAAATAATAAATTTATAAAAATTATACATTCATTTCTAACTAACTTTGTTTGTTATTATGTTAATAAAATTAATTAATGTAAATATATTAACATTAGAAATTGTGTTATTAATGCAAAATCATATTAATAAAAGTTTATTATTTATTATATTATTATTTAAATATGAACATATTATTATTACTAATAACATATATATATATTACGGACAAAGTGGGGTAGTCGGGCATTGTGCAACAATAGCCGGGCATTGTGTACAGTACCTATCAGTTTCGGGTAAAGTAATCGGGGAGTTATTGATTCCGCCGAAACTACCTGTTTAGAAAAAAGGTTTATATCGATTCCGCCGGCTATTAATTCCGCCGGCTACTGTTTAAAATATCTACATATCGATTCCGCCGGCTATTAATTCCGCCGGCTACTGTTTATTCCCCCCTCTTGTTATAAAATATTAAAATGTATAGTCTAAATTGTATAAAATGTTAATAATAATTGTATAAAATGATAAATGTTAATAATTGCATAATTCAAAACTTAAATGTATTAATATAAATATAGGTAACTACTTTTGGTAATATTTGGACACATGTTTTAAATAAGTGAACTTGGAAATTTTATTATCGTTCAAATCATTTGATAAATTTTTTCAACTTGACAAAATATTATTTTATACATTTTTTTAAATTTTTGCTTCAATATGCAATAAATATGCAATAACATTGAAATATACAGAAATATGCAAAAAAAAATTTCACCATTTGCTTCAAATTATGATGATTCGTAGAGAATACTGACAAAAATCCAAAAATATTAAAAGGAAACAAATATGCAATTGCATAGAAATCCGCGCTCTAATTATAAAGCATATTATGTAGGACTGTATACATTTATAAGGGAGGGATAAGCAATAGCCGGAGGAATTAATAGCCGGCGGAATCGATGCGTAGATATTTTAAACAGTAGCCGGCGGAATTAATAGCCGGCGGAATCGATATGTAGATATTTTAAACAGTAGCCGGCGGAATCAATAGCCGGCGGAATCGATATAAAATCGGCGGAATCGATATACGCCCAAGTAATCAGTTAGTAATAATTGTTTACTATAACCGGTCATTCTATAACAATGTCTGGGCAATTTGGATTGCCCGACATACTTTTGGTCAATGTAGAAATTTACTGTATAATATATGTTGGTACCGCGGAGACGACCTAAGGACGATACCGCGTCTTCTCGTAATTAAGATATTATATACCTAACTCCCAATGACAAAATATAACGATTATTAACAATACAAAGATAAAATATAAATATGATAGAAAAATAACAGACGGCGCGTATGAGTTTATGTGTGTGTGTGTGTGTGTGTGTGTGTGTGTGTGTGTGTGTGTGTGGCAGGTGCGTGATAGGTGCACGTCTCATATCACTGATCGATCAGACTTTGGGTGCAAAGACTCCTTTAGTTATCTAATCGACCACCTATCTTTACTATTACTCTGTTATAATTTGGTTATGATGTGGGTATTTGTCTAAAATTATTTGAGCAATACTCCAGTTTTTTAAAACTGTGTAGTGTGTTCAGACTGTTTATCTATGACGTTTGTAATATTTTATTAATTTTTTTTCCGCAACTTTTACCATGAAAACCGAATTTAATAGACGTTTAAAGTTATTATACAGTAAAAAAAATGCCAATAGTACATTTTTAAGTGAAATAAAATATATGGAACTAATAAATAAAAATAAAGAAATAAAAATAAAAACCACGGCTAAAACAGGTACAGAATATAAAGCTTTAAAAAGATATGATGTTATGATGGTAGACGCATTCCCAAAGCCAAGGTTCCGTCGAAAGAGCAAATCAAGACATTGAAAATATGATAGCTACTTTGCTCCAGGACAATAATATAGTATATTAATATTCATCTAATAAATAATAATTAATTAGTTAATTTAATATTTATTATTATATTGTATTAAATTGATTTGATTGTATTGTTTTAAACATGGTAGCATACATTGCCCTTCAAGGATTCGGTCACTGTACACAATGTCCGAGCAATGTGTTTTATTTTCACTTTAACCACTAAAATTGGGTATTGTACACAATGTCCGGGCACTGTGCACAATGCCCAACTACCTCACCTTGCCTGTAACATATATATATATATATACATGTTATAACTAATTCTTAACTAATAGTTATAACTAATTCCACAAACCTATAGGTACTAAAGTATTACCATAGGTGTTTAGTTTTCTTTTGAGTTGGTTCTCATGTTTAATTTTTAAAAAAAGATTAAACAATCATTACATCATTAATTTATACATCATTCAAAACAATATAAAGTTAATACCTATATTATAAAATATTATAAAAAAAATATTCATTTTTATTATTATTATTACATTTATGTATTGTTTTCTTTCTTCAATATATTTTATATTTTATTAATGAAAATGTGCTGTGTAGAGTTATGGCTTATAATGTTGTTTCAATTGTTGATTTTTGCTGCACCAAATTAGAAGATTATTATAGAAGGATGTTTCAAGAATTTTCAAATGATAGAAACCCCACAGCACGTAAATATTTTGAAAAAATTATTCAACTTTGTGACTAAGCTTCAAAAGACAAAATATATGTTGAAAATGAAGAGTATTATGTACCGAGTGAAGAAAACAAACAGCTCATCCCTCACAGCACAGGGAGTCCCAGGAACCAACCAGGAGTATCCTCATAGTGTCCTATGCAGGAGTCCTAATTTAGGAATCCCAGGAAGGGTTCTCGGGACTCAATTGTAACTTAAGTTTTAATTGAAAATATTATTATATATACTTCGAAGTACAGCACAAGGAGTCCAAGGAACATTGGTGCAACTAGCTTAGCCCCCCCTCCTAATTTTTGTTGATTACATAAAATGTATTGATAATTATTATAATAATAAAAGCACTTATATATTGGCTAAATTTATTTATGAGGCTTCAGTCGTTCAGCCCCCCTAATATTTCAGACCTAGTGCAAACTGCACAGAAACCAACCAGGACTATCCTATAGGAAAATCCGAAAATCCTATAAAGAGTTTTTTGTGGCCCTTGAATAAAACACCGGTGACTCCTGGCCTGTACTAATAATATATTATTGGTTTTTTTTTAAATCTGTATGAAAAAAAGTTGTTAAAAAGTTACCACTACCTGAAAATAGGGCAAGGGACGCCCATGTAATAAAGCAATATAAATACATACCTACGAGAGAACAAGTTGAGAGGTAAGTCTAGGAAGAAAAGGGAGCAATAATTGTAGATATGTAATTTTTCTTAATTCAAATTGAGAATCTCAATGGTGTCTACAAGGAGTCTTTAATGATTCCTATAAGGAGTTTCTAGTGATGCCTATTTGTAGGGTTCAGTGATTCCTATAAGGAGTTTCTAGTGATGCCTATTTGTAGGGTTCAGTGATTCCTATAAAGAGTTTCTGGTGATGCCTATTTGTAGGGTTCAGTGATTCCTATAAGGAGTTTCTGGTGATGCCTATTTGTAGGGTTCAGTGATTCCTATAAGGAGTTTCTGGTGATATCTATTAGGAGCCATAGTTGATTTCTACCGGGATTCCTGACTAACTCCAATTGGGTATTTAAATACGCGGACATTAGGAGCTCATAAGGGACTCCTGTCGGAAATCTTAGTGTTAACTCAAGGTACTCCCTGTGCTGTGAGGGATGTATTGTGTTGAACCTACTATTGGTATTTGTTCATGCAAAATTGGAATACATAAGAAATTTTGTAAACATGAAGGTATAGTACAAATATTTTAATAAAATTGGAGTTAACTTTCCTCCAGTAACCATAGAAGACAGATACTTAATAGCAAAACTGGCATTAGGTGAAAAAGTACCTACCAAATAAGACATTTTTGTGAAGGCTTATTGAGGGCTCTACCTGCAGAAATAATTCATAAACAGTCACTTATATCTCATGACATTCATTAAGATCTAATAAATACTATTGATTATGTTAATGATACGAATAAAAAGAGTTCAATAAAAAATTTGTAAGAAAAATAACACAATCCCAATTTAGAAGAACATAATAGTTTATCCATTATTTGATGATATTACTCAGCAACTGTCTAATAATATAATGAAGTACGGTGAATCAACTTATGAGAATTTATTA